>JAMWET010005698.1:0-45801 GCA_024036415.1 Prochilodus magdalenae
GTTGTGTACACGGACTGAACTGAGAGCTGTGGTACATGTCTACACACTACTTGACAAGGGGGACACCAGTGGTGTTGTGTGAGGCGAACTTAGTGGAGGTTAGCTCGTCTCTTCGCACACACTACCTCCTTTCCAGGTGTCTGATTACACCCATTACACTCGTTACTGAGTTACAAGGGTTGTGTGCCAAACCTGTGTGGGTTACACTGTATACAACCTACGTCCCCTACCTTGGTTAGCCCAGACCGACAAGCTACTGGTCGTCCGGAAAGAGAAAGACCAGAACGGGACTACTGTAAACCAAACACACCACGGAAAGTAAACGGAGCATTACCTTATGTGACGGTAGCACCACCACAGTGTGTGACAAGAACTGTAGCCACAAGGGTATGCTGTGGAGGATGGAGGTACTTACACAACATGCTACTTATACAGAACGCAACGTGGTCACCACGTACGGGGGTACTGTACATCTGCAAGACACTACTTACAAGAACACTAACGGGCTAGTCACAGGTACTCAGGTGAGGGGGGCGTGACAAAAAGGCAAGGAGCATGTGTGTCTGAATTACATAGGACGAGTGAGTGACGCATAGTGTGTCACGCTGACAAGCGTGTACGTGTGTACAGTAACACAGGACGACGTGACGGGATGTGCACAAAAAAACACTGAGGGCTGGGGGGTAAACACAGCGAAGCGCAATGACTGTGCTGTTGACATAGAGGGAAGTGTGCGCGGCGCGTGCTAACTAAGTGACAGTAACATAAACGTTGCGTGTGTAAAGGATGATACTGGATCTCTTAACAAACGACTTAAGTAAAGAAACAAAGGAGGAAGAAGATGGAGAACAGGCAGGAAAAAAAAGAGGGTAGTGAAAAAATAAAAAACCCCACTACCATTTACACCACTGTTACCAGCACACGACAGCTAAATTCAGTGTAGAGAAAGCATCACACTACTGACTACTGTACACAACACCTACTTACTACACTAACCATTCAGTTACTCAGTTACTGTACACCAACACTTACAGTAAACTAACGCATTACACTTACTGGGTTACTGTAAAACAACACACTACTTACAGTACACTAACGCATTACACTTACTGAGTTACTGTACACCAACACACTACTAACAGCACACTGACGCATTACACTTACTGAGTTACTGTACACCAACACACTACTTACAGTACACTAACACATTACACTTACTGAGTTACTGTACACCAACACACTACTTACAGTACACTAACACATTACACTTACTGACTTACTGTACACCAACACACTGCTTACAGTACACTAACACATTACACCTACTGAGTTACCGCACACCGACAAGCTACTTGCAGTACACTAACGCATCACACTTACTGAGCTACTGTACACCAACACACTACTTACAGTACACTAACACATTACACTTACTGGGTTACTGTACAACAACACACTACTTACAGTACACTAACGCATTACACTTACTGAGTTACTGTACACCAACACACTACTAACAGCACACTAACGCATTACACTTACTGAGTAACTGTACACCAACACACTACTTACAGTACACTAACACATTACACTTACTGAGTTACTGTACACCAACACACTACTTACAGTACCATAACACATTACACTTACTGAGTTACCGTACACCAACACACTGCTTACAGTACACTAACACATTACACCTACTGAGTTACCGCACACCGACAAGCTACTTGCAGTACACTAACGCATCACACTTACTGAGCTACTGTACACCAACACACTACTTACAGTACACTAGCATTACACTTACTGAGTTACTGTACACCAACACGCTACTTACAGTACACTAACCCATTACACTTACTGAGTTACTGTACACCAACATGCTACTTACAGGACACTAACACATTACACTTACTGAGTTACTGTACACTGACACGCTACTTACAGCACACTAACGCATCACAGTTACTCAGTTGCTGTGCACCAACACTTACAGTACACTAACGCATTACACTTACTGAGTTACCATACACCAACACGCTACGTACAGTACAGTAACACATTACACCTACTGAGTTACACCAACACACTACTTACAGTATACTAACGCATTACACTTGCTGAGTTACTGTACACCAACACGCTACTTACAGTACACTAACGCATTACACTTACTGAGTTACTGTACACTAACACACTACTTACAGTACACTAACACACTGCTTACAGCACACTAACACATTACACCTACTGAGTTACCGCACACCGACAAGCTACTTACAGTACACTAACGCATCACACTTACTGAGCTACTGTACACCAACACACTACTTACAGTACACTAACACATTACACTTACTGGGTTACTGTACAACAACACACTACTTACAGTACACTAACGCATTACACTTACTGAGTTACTGTACAACAACACACTACTTACAGTACACTAACACATTACACTTACTGGGTTACTGTACAACAACACACTACTTACAGTACACTAACGCATTACACTTACTGAGTTACTGTACACCAACACACTACTAACAGCACACTAACGCATTACACTTACTGAGTAACTGTACACCAACACACTACTTACAGTACACTAACACATTACACTTACTGAGTTACTGTACACCAACACACTACTTACAGTACCATAACACATTACACTTACTGAGTTACCGTACACCAACACACTGCTTACAGTACACTAACACATTACACCTACTGAGTTACCGCACACCGACAAGCTACTTGCAGTACACTAACGCATCACACTTACTGAGCTACTGTACACCAACACACTACTTACAGTACACTAGCATTACACTTACTGAGTTACTGTACACCACCACACTACTTACAGTACACTAACCCATTACACTTACTGAGTTACTGTACACCAACATGCTACTTACAGGACACTAACACATTACACTTACTGAGTTACTGTACACTGACACTCTACTTACAGCACACTAACGCATCACAGTTACTCAGTTGCTGTGCACCAACACTTACAGTACACTAACGCATTACACTTACTGAGTTACCATACACCAACACGCTACGTACAGTACAGTAACACATTACACCTACTGAGTTACACCAACACACTACTTACAGTATACTAACGCATTACACTTGCTGAGTTACTGTACACCAACACGCTACTTACAGTACACTAACGCATTACACTTACTGAGTTACTGTACACTAACACACTACTTACAGAACACTAACACACTGCTTACAGCACACTAACACATTACACCTACTGAGTTACCGCACACCGACAAGCTACTTACAGTACACTAACGCATCACACTTACTGAGCTACTGTACACCAACACACTACTTACAGTACACTAACACATTACACTTACTGAGTTACTGTAGTGTAGTAAACACACTACTTACAGTACACTAACGCATTACACTTACTGAGTTACTGTACACCAACACACTACTTACAGCACACTAACGCATTACACTTACTGAGTAACTGTACACCAACACACTACTTACAGTACACTAACACATTACACTTACTGAGTTACTGTACACCAACACACTACTTACAGTACACTAACGCATTACACTTACTGAGTTACCGTACACCAACACGCTACTTACAGTACACTAACGCATTACACTTACTGAGTTACTGTACACTAACACACTACTTACAGTACACTAACACATTACACTTACTGAGTTACTGTACACCAACACGCTACTTACAGTACACTAACACATTACACTTACTGAGTTACTGTACACTAACACACTACTTACAGTACACTAACACATTACACTTACTGAGTTACTGTACACCAACACACTACTTACAGTACACTAACACATTACACTTACTGAGTTACTGTACATGAACACGCTACTTACAGCACACTAACACATTACACTTACTGAGTTACTGTACACCACCACACTACTTACAGTACACTAACGCATCACACTTACTGAGTTACTGTACACTGACACGCTACTTACAGCACACTAATGCATCACAGTTACTCAGTTACTGTACACCAACACTTACAGCACACTAACACATTACACTTACTGAGTTACCGTACACCAACACACTACTTACAGCACACTAACACATTACACTTACTGAGTTAGTAACTACTCCCTTTTAAATGTCCCAGTGTTAATAGGGCCGTCCTACCTCCAGGGAAACACTATCTGACAATGCAGACTAGTGTAGTATAACTAGTGTAGTATAATGGAACATTAACTGTAGACTGGATTGTAAACTAGCAGCTCTTTATCATCAGATTCAAGCAAAACTGGACCACATATCTAAGCTGGGATAGGCGGCTCAGCTATCGTGATGGCAACGTGATGCTTGATTGTTTTTTTCTTTGGTCGGGTGGATTGTGTTGTTTAACTTAACAGAATCAGGAACAATACAGACATACACCGATGCTCAAAAGGTTTGTGTGCCTGATTTCAAGGTGGGACACACTCACACTTAGTTACTATATTGCCATGGCTTGTAAATCAACACACATGCACAAAGAACCAGGAAATGAGGAAATACTTTCACGGCATTGAGCTAATGCTCTTATCCAGAGTGACTTAGAAGGTTAATCAGTAACACTTTATAATAACTTTCAGTAATAAACTATTAACTAATGATTAATAGCTGTGAACAAATCATCAGTTCATGAGAATTTGAACGTGAACAAACGTTTACAAATGACAGTTCATGCAGTTATTAATACATATATTGATGTTTACAAACAAGTGAACAAATCATTAGTTAATAAAAAATTGAAAATTAATAAATGTTTATCAGTCAGAGTTCCTGTTGCCAGTGTGTGCACTCATATATATTTATAAATATGTTAACAAATCATTAGTTCATCAGAATTACAAAATTAACAGCAGTTCTACATACCTCGGCTCAGCCGCTGCTAGGTTGAGAAGAATAGAGCACCCAAAGATGTCCAGTCAAGAGCAGTTCAGTTTCTCTGCTCACCTACAGTGTGTTCCAGCTGACAGTGAATCTACATTACAGTAAATTATTGAGGCAACACATAAATTAAGATTTATGTTAAGAGATGCATTTCAAAATGATTGTTTAGTTTAGACTTTGTTCTCAGAGCAGAAAGTTAATTAATTAGTCAATGTGCTTACAAATTATGAGTAAACATGTGTACGGCTTACTAGTTCATTAACAAATAGGTATAAGCTATACGTTCATCACTTACAGATGTTTTTGCAGTACCTGAACTAAAGTTGAAACTCTTCATTATTAGTTAATGTTTATGAACGTTTACAAACTATTAGTAAATATGGATTTTAATTTCATATACCCTCTTGTTTGATTGGACATATCCATACTGTGATTTGCAATAAGAAACAACAGTGGTAAACATTCAGCACACATTTACAGATCATCAGTGAATGGACCAAGACCAAGGGTGAAATTAATCAATGACTTTTATTTGCAGAAAGGATTTGCTCAGTAATTAGAAAGGAAGCTCTATGATCAACAATTACATACAGTAAGAAAGTTGCTCAACAATTTTAAAAAAAAGCTCAACGATTACAAATAAAAGCTGAAGAAACAGGTTCAACCTCAAACACCCCCAGTCCTCCCCACCTTACCTCTCCTGAACATCATTTAAACCCAAAGTCAAAATGGTGTTGCAGTATACCCCACCAGCCGTGTATGCCGACATTGTTTCTTTTTGCAACAATTCAGCACCGCGTTGGACCTCTCCCTAAGTAAAAAAATAAAATAAAATAAACAACACACAAATACATCCATCAACCATTTATTTTATGCTAACATATCAAACTGTAATGGTTGCACTGTTCTGAATTTGGCGTTTGTACCTTAACGAAACAACAAAAAACTGTGGACAGTGTTCAAAATCCAATAAATAATAATAAGTCTAATAATGGCTACTGTTAGAGAGCTAGATACCTAGCAGGCCTCTGTTAATGGCACAGCATTAGCTCAACTGTTTAACCCATCTAAACTCGAAAATGCTCAAAATACTAAAACACGCGTATCTGATCTTACCTGAGGTGCTCGACTGTGGTTGTACTTCAGACATACGGCTCTTTGTCGTCACTGTAGCCAACCGCTTCGACCTAAGGAAAATGGCGCCCAGCGCTTTAATGACAAACCGCAGCGCTCCCGTAAAACCACCTAAACTGGGGAAGTAGAGGGGGGAAGAGGGCGTATCCCCTTTTTGTAGTTAAAGTTATGATTGGCTAGCGACTTTGACTGATTTCAGGCACGGTCCAATACAGTTCTCAAATTTAAAGTGACCGATTAACCGAAGTTGGTGCTAAACTGAATTCAGCACACCCGTTTTCGGGAATCATTGGGGCGGTGGATGTTTGAAATGCTGGAACATTCCAACCTGATTCTTAAGTCATCCACCAAGTGATAAGTGGTGGGGCTATCAAGAGCCCTTTGAACAACTGGAATACAATCACTTCATCATAAACCACAGAATCTGCTATGTAAATCCTAGCAATAGTGTCCATACTTAACATATTAAGAGGGCATGGTGTACGCATAAGGGAAATGTGTGGAGGCTGAGGGGAAAAAGACTGGAGGGTTTGCTGGAAGACCACCATCATGTAGTAGAGTGGAATGAATAGCTACGTAATAGTCAGAAAAATGTATCGCTAAGAAGACAATTTCATGACATCTCAAAACAAGTAACTGCCACAACCTTGCAGCTTTACAGTGCAATAGAGAAAAGAATAACTGAATTGTTACTTTCAAAATGCAGATTTTTTTTGTAATTGTTGAGCTAATTTCTTCCTTATTTCTATAATCACATGTATTACAGGTATACTTAAAAGTAGTTTATACTAATTTAGCATTACATTTGCTAAAAGTATGCTGGGATTGGTGATGCGGTGGAGGGGTTGAGGCGGGGAGGACTGGGGGTGTTTGAGGTTGAACCTGTTTCTTCAGCTTTTATTTGTAATCATTGAGCTTTTTTTTTAAATTGTTGAGCAACTTTCTTACTGTATGTAATTGTTGATCATAGAGCTTACTTTGTAATTACTGAGCAAATCCTTTCTGCAAATAAAAGTAACTGATTAATTTCACCCTTGGTCTTGGTCCATTCACTGATGATCTGTAAACATGTGCTGAATGTTTACCACTGTTGTTTCTTATTGCAAATCACAGTATGGATATGTCCAGTCAAACAAGAGGGTATATGAAATTAAAATCCATATTTACTAATAGTTTGTAAACGTTCATAAACATTAACTAATAATGAAGAGTTTCAACTTTAGTTCAGGTACTGCAAAAACATCTGTAAGTGATGAACGTATAGCTTATACCTATTTGTTAATGAACTAGTAAGCCTTACACATGTTTACTCATAATTTGTAAGCACATTGACTAATTAACTTTCTGCTTTGAGAACAAAGTCTAAACTAAACAATCATTTTGAAATGCATCTCTTAACATAAATCTTAATTTATGTGTTGCCTCAATAATTTACTGTAATGTAGATTCACTGTCAGCTGGAACACACTGTAGGTGAGCAGAAAAACTGAACTGCTCTTGACTGGACATCTTTGGGTGCTCTATTCTTCTTAACCTAGCAGCGGCTGAGCCGAGGTATGTAGAACTGCTGTTAATTTTGTAATTCTGATGAACTAATGATTTGTTAACATATTTATAAATATATGAGTGCACACACTGGCAACAGGAACTCTGACTGATAAACATTTGTTAATTTTCAATTTTTCATTAACTAATGATTTGTTAATTTTCAAGTTCTAACGAACTAATGATTTGTTAACATGTTTGTAAACATCAATATATGTATTAATAACTGCATGAACTGTCATTTGTAAACGTTTGTTCACGTTCAAATTCTCATGAACTGATGATTTGTTCACAGCTATTAATCATTAGTTAATAGTTTATTACTGAAAGTTATTATAAAGTGTTACCGAAAATTATTTTATTATCAGCTGCCAGTCTCCTGGAACCAGTCGAGGTCTCTGGTTTTAGCACCTCAACTTTCACTCTGATGAAGCATACCGACAGCCTGGGCATATAACCTGGTTACATAAGTACTTTGCCACCGATTAGCATGAAGAACATTGAGGAGCATTCACAGGTCTGGACCGGCCTGCAAGACCCCCAGAGTTGAGTCCTCTTCAGAGTCTGGGGGAACGACCTGGCATCCACCAAATCTGGCCCAACTGAGCCATTCTTGACACAAGAGTGTCTGATCATTGATGTGGCTACATCCAGAAACTTGTCCAGTCCATGCCAAATCCAATCACAGCTGTTGCTCACGTCCATGGAGGTGCTACAGCACTACTCTGGTATCACTGTACAGTGTTGGGTACAAACAAACAGAGGTGGATGGTTACCTGCGTTCGGTATGTAAGTACACATGTTGAGGATCTTGGCTTTACTTGAGTATCGTTTTTTTTGGAAACCCATCACTAATGATACCCCACCACTTATAGAAGTCAAATACTCTACCGCATCTCTATGAAGCTTCTTGTTACTTTGAAGCTTTGAAGTCAGTGGACCACCACTAATTTCTAAAATCTGATCAGCCATATTGTGTTCATCGCGGGAGATACACCCAGCACCGGCTGCACACCTGCAGTCATGTGTAAAGTGCGTGCTGCATGGCCGGACCAGTTGAACAAGGCGGTTGCGATGATGGCGACGGTAGATACAGATGGCAGAGATAAAGGTTACCACGGCCTTATCTGAAGTCCATGTTTGAAATTTTTTGATATAAAGATTCTTATCATTTTTTTAATGACTGATTTACTTGCTGCCCACAAACTCATCAGTGCCTTCCGACATTTGCCACCCAGGATGAGACAGCATGTCACGGTATGCAAACGTGTACACATTTTTAATGCCAGCATTGATGCACTTATCAGGAAACAGTTACCATCAAGAAGATGAATGGCACCCTAAGGGAGGAATGAATAAATGACTGAGGAGTGCGGGTCAGTATGTCAGCGGATTAGTGTTTGGGAATATACCCTGAATCAGGGCATGCAGGTTAATGGCTGTAGGTTTGAATGGGAGTGAAAATGAATAGAACTCTAGGGGGGATGAATAAACGCCACATAGAAGAGTGTGGGTCAGTATGGCTGTGGGGGGATGAATAAACGCCACATAGAAGATTGTGGGTCAGTATGGCTGTGGATTACAGTTTAGGGATCGCATTCCAAAGCCCAGAGAGGAAAAAATGTATGCAGCGTATATGTTAAATTTTACCATTAAATGTAATTTTAATTAATTAATAGAAATAAATAATAAAACAACATAAATTAATTTTCAAAAAATTAATAAAATCATTGATAAATAATTAATAAAATCAGAATTAATTTATTAATGGGCAAAATCTGTTGTCCAGCAGCAGGTTCAAATTGACTGTCATCTCAACCAAAGAATCAGCCCCAAAACATCACAGAGGGGACACATTTTTGGAGTTTATTATGAATAAGCATAAGAAACTATAAGATATATAAGAATCAAAGAATCATTTCACCCAGAAGGAGGTGTGGGATTGCGGTGGTGTTGGGAAGGAAGATAAAGGTGACCAGGAACAATAAATGATTATCAGTTTAGACTGATATGATCCATATTTATTGAGCTACACATACAGAAGTCTGTCTCTCAGTATGATGTTGGGCCGCCGTGTTTGCTAACCCAACATGCCAGACCAGCTGAGCGTAAAATGTGTACCGCACAATGCCAAACCTACCCACGAGTTCCATTCCAGTTCGGTGATTACTTCTGGGTGCACTTATCAGGAAACAGTTACCATCAAGAAGATGAATTGCACCCTAAGGGAGGAATGAATAAATGACTCAGAGGAGTGCGGGTCAGTATGTCAGCGGATTAGTGTTTGGGAATATGCCCTGAATCAGGGCATGCAGGTTAATGGCTGTAGGTTTGAAATAAATAATAAAACAACATAAATTCATTTTCAAAAAATTAATAAAATCATTGATAAATAATTAATAAAATCAGAATTTATTAATTTATTAATTTATTATTGTTCATTTTAGAGATCATTTTGGTGCCTTAATCGTATTAAGTATTGAAGTGTTAGTAAGCAAGCTTTATTTATATAGCACATTTAACACGATGTCATTGATCAAAGTGCTGTACGGTGTAAAATAAAATTAAATAAAATAATAAAAATATATAAAGAAGTAAAATGAAACATAAAACCAGTGAGCTAAAGCATATTAAACATAGCACAAAACAAAACACGCGTATGAAATTACAAAGCCCCTGTTCAAAGATACGACAAGGAGCAGAGCTAGAGCTTGATCAGCCCTCAGCTTCAGTCGAGGCCGAGGAACAGCCAACGGTAACAGGTCAGAGGACCTCAGAGTATATATGATCAGCATGCGCTGGAGTCTGCCCAAGTAATGCTTTAAAAACAAACAAGTGATATAGAATATGATATAATCTGGCCTCAGCCTTCCAGACAGAATTCCCGCAGACGTTCTGACACGCTAGATTAACGATCAGCATGATTCCGAAGTGACAGGGGAAGCAGCCGTTTGGGTTGGATTGATTGAGGGTAACGATTTAAGGCCTCAGAGACCGGTGGTATGCAGCGCTGCTTCACAGCTCACCCGGAGTCCGGCTGACAGGCTCAGACGGAGGTGAAGGTAAAGGAGCAGAGCGACTGCAGGTGACTGTTCCACACCTGAGGCTCACTCCCGTCTTTCTGAAGCAGTTCATGTACATCTGTTCTCACCTCTCCACTCTGAAACTATCAGCTCTGACCATCTGAATAAAACTATTCCTCCGTCTCTTCTATCGTTCTTTTCTTCATTTTCTCTTCAATTTCTCTCCTTTTCTCTATTACTTTCTTTCTTTTTTCCTTCTGTCGTTTCTTCCTGTTTCTCTCTTTCTGTCGTTCTTTCTGTCTGTCTTTCTTTCTTTTTTTCCACTTTCCTTTCTTTTTTCCTATTTTCTTTTTTCTTGTTTTCTATTTTTCTTTTTTGTTCCCTTTTTGTTCTTTACATATTTCTTTCTTTCCCTTCTTTTCTTTTTCTTTATTACTTTTTTCCTCTTATTTTCTTCCTTCCTTTCTTTTTACTCTACAACTCCATGCCTTTTCTTTCTTTCTTTTTGCTCTTTCTTTCTTTCCTTCTTTCTGTCTTTCTCTCTCTCTCTCTCTTTCTTTCTCTTTTTCCTTTTTTCTTCTTCTCTTTCTTTTTTTCTGTTTTCTTGTTTTTTCTCTCATGATTGTAAATATAAACAACAGCAGCTCCAGTGGTTTTCCATGAAATGTCTTCTGTATCTGACACATTTCCATCATGAATTCTGTTTCTTGTGCTCGTGTAAATGTTTACACTGCAGTGCTCTCACTTCTAAACTGAGATGTACAGTACTCTTTACAAGATGGGGAATATATTTCAGTAAGCATAAATGTTCATGAAGCATTACTGAATAAATTACTGAACACATTAAGAACAGTGTGTTCAGTATGTAGCCATCACTGTTGTTTTAAAGCACTCTGCCCAGCTCTATTTATACACTACAGTATTACACCCACAGTGTATCAGCCTAAAGGCAGCGCCCAAGGGTTTGATGAGAACGAAACCGATCACACAATAAGCTGTGTCCCCAGTAAGCAGCTTACAGAGTGAACTCTATACATCACCTTTAATCAAAAGTGAAAGCATTTTTGCCACTAGGTCATCTGACTAGGTCGTCTAACTTGATTTATAGCTGCATAGTTCAGCCTTTCTGCCATGGTATAAATACATGGACCCTCAACTACACCATCTACATCACTGTCAGCCAACAGCCAGGTAAGACATCTTATGTATTAATCAATCCACAGTCAGGGATATATAGTTGATTGTGTTTTTGTGTGTATATATATCTACACCAATTTCTTGCATTTTGCTGTTGTGTTATTTCATATATAAATATATATATATATAAAACACAAAATTCCAAAAACTGCAAAATTCACAAAAACAAAAATTGCAATTTTTCTTTTCCTTTAAGAAACATGCTCTACATGTTGCGCTACTTTTTGCTCATTGAGTTTGCTTTGTGTTTGCTTTAACTGATGATAAGGAATAGAACCATGTTCAGTTAAACCAAGACCAATTCAGTCTTCAGCAAAACCTTGGATGGTCCGAGTTCAAGGACGTGCCCGTAATATAAATAAATTGATTTATTTTATTTTTTTTTATAACTGACTGGGAGCCGTTACTCACTTTCCTGATTGATTCACAGTATCTGTTCATCGATATCTGATAGACGAGTCTGCCTGGTTTAGGTTTCTTTCTGACTTCAGCACAAAGCTAAACAAGATAAGCGTTTATTAAAGGGTTTATTTGCTAGAACATTGTGAAACCTAATTCGAGTTGAAATGGAACTATAGCTAGATAATTAGAACACACATTACACGAACACAGATGCGAGAACAGGTAAATGATATTACTTTATTATGATCTATTTGTTAGAGAAATGTTGTTTATTAGCTGCTTATTAGGCTGTTTAGAGAACACAGTCTGACTGGGCTGTTGTACAAAACAATTTAGATAAGAAATCTGTTTGTAAGAAGTTCTCTGCTCCTCGATTACCGTCTTCTTTCTAAGACTTCAGTAAGACGAAAATAGATTTGCTTCCTCATATCTTGTTGGATTTCAGCTAAAGATAACTGAGGTAAAGTTGTGCTTGTAGTCTAGGCTCTAGGTGCCTATGGTTATATTAAGAACCCCAGGTCTGATAGAGGAGTGCGCAATGGTGTTTCCAAAAAATTCCCAGGCTAACCACCAAGCGCTGTTAAATGTGCTAGTTAACTTGGTATCGGTGGTTTCAGGCTGCAGTTTGAGCAGTTGTTCTTGGTATATAGTAGACGGCATCATGGCAGCATGTAGGAGTGTTGGTTTGCTTGTAGCATGTTGTAATGTTGTAGCAATTATCACATAAATGACAATCACACCGAACCCCAGCATTTGGGCACACTGTAAACAGGATTCCTAATTTTATCGGAAACAACACAAAAATTTTGATATAGTTTATTTTGTGCATTTTTTAATTGTAAATCGTATCTGTAAAAAAGCAACCCAACAAGTTATATCACCGTAACACAAATGTAGGGCTGTACCCGACCCGTCCTGACCGATGCTTCGACTATTCGTTCATGTTTTTCCTCCATGTACATCATCTAGTAATCAGTAAATCAGTCTGCATACGGTTCAGATCTGAACCTCCTCATTTAGAAAGTCAGCAGAGTCACAGGAACATATTTCTGAACTAAGAGAGGCGGGGCTTATGATGATCGATCTGAACTGGAGCCTGATTTAATTACAGGATACAGCGTCGGGCAGCAGCTCGTATTTATGCTAAACATTAGCGCTTATAGCTTATAGTCTTTTTAATTTAACTTCTAACAGCTTCTTCAGTAGGAGGACCCTTCGTCTTTCATCTCTCATAAATAATGAACTGCTAAATAAAACTAGATTAGTCCATATTTAAATTAGTTATAGATGAAAACCAAAGAATAGTAGACCTGAAACAGTTTAATTATTATATCCCCCGCGCTAAAATAATTATTTCTCGTTTATCGGCAGGCGTATTAAGTGACTGTACTTATCCTTAAATAAAGATAATCTCAGCTGTAGACGAATAAATAAACATATCTGTAATTTAGGTTCTAAAATAATGGAGTTATAATAAACAAACGTCTCCGGTCCGTTTTTCCTTCACACAAACAGTTGTTATGTCTAAACCAAAATTCAGCTCCCTCGTTTGAAGCAGTGTTGGATGTCTGACTAAATGGAGAGAAGAATTGGGTTTCATTTGTTCAGATTCTCTTCTTTAAAAGCTCCTCCAGACTTTCTCTGAGACATCGTTCCCCCCGTGTGTCTCAGCTTCACGGCTTTAGCTTCCTTCAGCGGTGAACCGCCAGCGCACGTCGTCACACGGATTGAATTTTTTAGCAAGCTCGCGTCATAGCCCAGCTAGAACTTACATATATATGTATTATTCCCCTATTAATAATTATTAAACTGTCTTTTTACATCCTTGTGATTTTTGTAAGCTTTAGTCTGTTTTATGAAAAACAAGGTCCCTGTTGTCAGTCAAATTAATGTGTCTCCGACTGACGTTTCGACTCTAGATTGACTTCTAGAGGGCAGCCCTACACAAATTACATGTTTTTTTGGGGGGGTTTTTTGTAGAATACCTTTATAATTTTATTCATACAGTATTTTCTTTTCAGTGCTATCACTTTTTAGTGTTTTCAATATTGAAGGTGTTTGATGAGTATCAATAATGGGTTATAAATCTGAGGAAAAAACGTTTTTAAAACCATAAATTTATTGTTTTTGCACTTTTTTAAAGTCAGGATATTTGACTTTTATTTTAGGCTTCATTTAAAAAAAAATTTTTTGGAGTGGTTGGCACATTTCTGTTTACCATAGTGAAAGAGTTCTAGAGTGAAAGTGGTATACAATTTTCTCATAGAAAAAAAAAACATATCAACCATCTTGCATGGATTATGATGGATTATTTAAATTTCATAAGATAACATAAGATGCATTGGTTTATTTGTGTGTATGTTTGTATGTCATGTTTACTGGCCAGATGAATGACGTTGACCTAGTAGCTATAACTCTATAACTCTCACGCTTCATCACCATTTACTGTAGTCTTTGCTGAATTTAACATGCTGGGAAATGTACATCTTGCATACATTCGCATCTCTCATTATCAAACTTCTCCTCTGTTGTAGATCTCAGGATGGGCTCTCTGCTGCCACTGTGTTTGGCTGTTCTGCTCTTTATGAGTAGGTCCATGCACTGCACATTAACACAAGGGGGGGTTAAAGCTCAGCATAGTGGAACCTACTAGATCTAGTGTATCACAGATTGTGCTCATTCAGTTTAACACCTGGTTTGGTTGGTCCTACACTAGCACAGACTGCGGCCAAACGTGCAGTTTATGAGTCGTCGGCACTGCAACCATGTTTCTCTTTCGCATTCATAGGAATTTGAGGGAGGACTGTCGCAATGAAAGCAAGTGGAGATATCACATATTCAGCTTCATACATTCACCTAAGAGTCTTAAAAGACTTGTGCAGTACCAGTCAAAAGTTTAGACACACCCAGCTAAATGGATGTTGTTGGTGATCTCTATAGCTTTACACTTAACAGCTCCATCTGATGAGAGTCTGAACCAGTCCATATCCTGATACACCACATCTACTCCTGATGCACACAGTATGATACTCCTCCATATCTCCACCTCTAATATATATTTAGATTAGTTTTTCTGCACAGTGTAAAAGCTCTAGTTCTCCTTTCAGTTTAATGAATATTCATGAGGGACAGACCAATAGAATCGCTCCAAACCTGCTTAGACATAAACCCTGTTCTATCAGCTCCACTGCAGCTGGTTCATCCTCCTATAAAGCTCCATTCTGGAGGTTTTTAAGGTGGGCTGCATAATTCCATGAGTGCTGTTTTGTAGTATGATGTCTTCAAACTGCATGTCTTTTATTCTATAGTAAAGCATTAAGCAACAAATTCAGAAAAACTTCTATGAGGAGCCGTGTCTAAACTTTTGACTGGTAGTGTACATGAGAATGTCTGTTGTCTCTGAAGTTTGATAAGCTGCAGGTCCTCGTAACTCAATACTTTTCAATATACTTTCAATATCAAACTTTCAATATGAAGAGATTAAAGCTCAGGAGTGGATTCCCGATGTTGAATATGCATTGGGTAGATGTTCATGGGAACCCTAAACATGCAGTCAATTCAAGTAAAGGGTCTGCTGACTCCATGTCTGTTCCAGCAGGCCCCGCCCACAATTATATCCCACCTGTTTCATTTAAAATATGCATCATGCTAAGCAAGTCCAACATGTTCTGATATTCGATTCAAGCTGACTTTAAAGATCTGCTTTGGAATGTGAATGTGTATGAGGGTGTGGAGGTGAATCAGTCAGTAATTGGTGTTCCTTCTCTAACATTAGGTGCGGTGGAGAGGACATGTGGACAAGGTAGGCTGACTCATATGCATGTATAGTTCAAGAAAATATTGTTGCATACTACTACTACTACAACTACTACTAACTACTACTACAACTAACTACTACTAACTACTACTAACTACTACTACTACTACTACCACTAACTACTACTACTACTACTACTACTACTACTAACTACTACTACTACTACTAACTACTACTACTACTACTACTACTACTACTACTACTACTACTACCTACTACTACTAACTACTACTACTTACTACTACTACTACTACTACTAACTACTACTACAACTACTAACAACTACTTACTACTACCACTACTAACTGCTACAAACTACTACTACTACTACTACTAACTACTACTGCTGCTACTACTACTACTAACTACTACTACTACTACTACTAACTACTACTGGTACTACTACTACCTACTACTACACCTACTACTACTACTACTAATACTACTACCTACTACTACAACTACTACTAACTACTACTACAACTAACTACTACTAACTACTACTACTACTACTACTACTACTAACTACCACTACTAACTACTACTGCTACTACTACTACCTACTTCTACTAACTACTACTACTACTACTACTAACTACTACTGGTACTACTACTACTAACTACTACTACTACTACAACTACTACTACTACTACAACTACAGCTACAACTACTACTACTACTACTACTACTACTACTACTACTACAACTACTAACTACTACTACTACTAACTACTACTACTACTACTACTACTACTACTAACTGCTAACTACTACTACTAACTGATACTACTACTACTACAACTACTATTACTAACTACTACTACTACTAATAATAATAATAACTGATACTACTACTACTATTACTACTACTACTAACTACTACTACTAACTACTACTACAACTACTACTATTAACTACTACTACAACTACTACTACTAACCACTACTCCTATTACTACTACTACTACTAACTACTACTAATAATAATGACAATGACAATAACAATATTAACAATAATAATAATAATGATAATAATGATAATGACAATAAAAACAAAAATAATAAAAATACTAATACTAATAACAATGATAACAACAGCAACAATCACAACAACAACAACAATGATTGTTGTTGTTGTTATTATTATTATTTCTTATTATTATAATTATAATAATAACATGAACATAATAATAATTAAGTAGGTTTCCACTCCAATATGAAAATAAATTGTATATAATCAGTAAATGTTCCCATCTAGGGATATGTTATATTTCAATATATTGTAATTTTTAAAATTAAAATCAGATTTTTTTTCTTTTTTATCCAAAGCAAAGTAAATGTTGACATCACTGTTCCACCACCATCTACAGTCTCTACAATCTCTAATCTTTGGTGTGACTAGCATGGAAAAAGAATAGATAGAATAGTGACCTAACGGTTGACAATTTTCTTCCAGGTACACTCTTCCCTGCTGGACCTGCTGCCGTTCAACACGCCGTAACCAGTGATGGCTCCAATACATTGATCCAGCTCTCCCAGACACTGAACTACTTTGGAAGAACCTACTCCCAGTTATATGTAAGTACATTAGCAGTGCTGAAGTTTATTAAGTGCCTCTCTGGGTTTTCGGCGTCCCGGGCAATGATCTGAAGAAACAAGAAAACTTGTTTTGATTATACATGATTTAAATATTCATTGCAGAAGATATATGACAGATGCTGACATGATATGCTCAGGGGAAAGCGTCCTGATGCTCCTTTTCTAAAGTCATTTAGGAATGTGAGAATGATGGGTAATGTGTTGTCCCTCAAGATTGATTGGACAATCACAAGGAAACAACCACGGCTCCCAGCCATTAAATATTGTTAGTATAGACATAAGCCTTAATATAATGTGCTGCAATAAACCAATCTGAACTTGTCAGCTACTGTGGCTCATTTATTTTTTCATATGTACACTAATATTTATATAACATTGATCTTATATACATAACATAACACTAGTATAATTTCTATAATGCTTCCGGCCCACTACAAATGATTGCCTTCACTGGAGTACAGGTCCATGTACCACCAGACAAGGCTTTGTGGTCTTCTGGTGGTCCACAAGTTGAGAAATCCTGGTTTACACCAACCTCAGTGGTCTCTACAGGAGACTCAAGCCCCATTATGCAAGTCTGGGTCTACTGAGCAGAGCCAATATGAACAGTGATGCTCCGCTACAGCTTCTGCTGCTACTGAATAAACTTCCAGCTTCAGCTTTCAGCATTCTAAACTCTTTTCCATTTCTCTTTCAGCTCAGTATGGACGGTTACCTCTCCTTCCAGTCCTTCTATTATGATACCTATGTTCCAATGACAGACATAGATATCATTGCTCCACTGTGGACTGACGTTGACATTTACACCAGAGGAAACATCTACTACGAGCAAGCCACCAGCGGTGCACTTCTACAGACAGCTACAAATGAAATGAACATGATGTTCCCAGGCTTCACTCCTTCCTGGGTCTTTGTGGGCACCTGGGAGAAGGTGGAATTTGAGCCGGATACAGGGGTACGTTTCTGCCCATAGTATTTTGCCAGTGCCTGTATGCTGCCAATTTCTAACTCACTCTTCTCCTAAAGGAGGTGACGTTCCAAGTAGTCCTGGTCTCGGACAATGCAGGCCACACTTTCATCTTGATGAACTATGGGCCCATTCCAGATGATCCAGAACCCTGGTTGGTAAGTGAAGCATTTGTGCATGTTTTCAATGAGGCAACGTTCCGAGAAGGGCAGCTAAATGGAACTCCACTACGTACATTGCTTACGGTCATTGAAATGTCTCATTACAGGCTGGCCTTCAGAATCAGGAGAACAATAACCTCGCCATTCAGACCTCCAGCACCTCTGATCTGTCTACAGTTACTAACGTTGGGATACCTGGACGCTGGGTGTTTCAAGTTAGCGGTGCAAAATTTGGTAAATGTTCTTTGTTTTTGTACTGATGTGCCACTTCTTAAACCGTTCACCAAGAACAATGATGTCGTAGAAGAGGGGTTAACCTGGGGGCTACAGGGCCACCCCTGGGGGCCATGACCTGGACTTGGAATAACCCAAATCAATTAAATTATTTTAATTAGGTTGAATATTTAAGTTAAATGCAAGGCTCCACTACGTAAGTTTTTTGGTGTTAAAATTGATAAATTTAGCATCATTCCAAAAGCCCACTTCTGCAATCCTGTTAGGCCTGAAATGATCATTTAAAAGTCAGCGTGGTCAGATTCGGCCAGAGGTTTTGGACTGGGTAATGCATCCTCACACATTAATGTCATGCACACAGTTCAAAACAGAATACCTGGTTCAAGGTTTACGGCTCAAATGCAAAAGCAACATTATTCTAAAAATGGGGTAGTAACCTCAGGCTCCTGTAGATGGCGCTGCAGGAGGATGACCGGGCTATAAACACCTGTGGGGTGTGAGTGACGGGATCCCGAGATTGAGAAGAGGTGCTACAGTGCAGGGAATGTCTCGTTCCATGTGTGAAAAATGGCTCCAGAGCAGATGTTAATGATTGGCTAAAAGCAGTGACTGAGCATTTGGGTGTGGCCAAAGACCATAGTGTGTGCGGAGAAGTAGCTTGAATCTGCAGGTGTATGGAAGAGTCAACGGTCATTAACGGTCTACCAGCAGTGGATAAAATCTCACGTCTAAGAAAGGAAATTCCACTCGGAAATGTGCCAGGGAAGGCATTCCCACCAAATCTGGCCCAACTGACCAATTATTTAATGCAAGAGTGTCCTGAAACATTGATGTGGCTACTACATCCAGAAACATCCAGCACATGCTCCAATCCAGTCACACGCTGTAACTGGTGCTCTGTCAGTTTCAGTCACAGGTGACTTATTTTTTTGTACAAGGTGAGCTTGTGATGTTCAATAGTAGATGATACCACATTACAGCGTTAGATTTGGACTTTGTAGTTCTCGTTGGAACTGTCCTTCAATGCACTCCACAATCGGTTAGTGATTCATACCCATCGGGGAAGTGGTCAGAATCACAACACTGGCTCATTAATACTCATAAAATAAAGGTGAAAAGGCTAATTACTTGAAGTAAACAGGAAGAAAAAATGCATTTAGAAGTGACCCAGATCAACTAACATTATGTGAGCAATACTACAATGTTGTTAACTGACCATGATCAACGTTTCTTCCAGTTCCATCTGCTGATGTTTCCAGATTGTACCTTCGGCGGTTCACAATGCTGTTATCTCTGATGGAAATTCTGTACTGGTCCAGTTTGACCAGACATTCACCTATTTTGGAAGACGATACACGCAGTTCTATGTAAGTAAAGGAAGAGAGAGAAAAGATTCTGTTATGGAACATTTCAGGGTAAAAGAGTTGTAACTAAAGGAAAATTACACTAAACAATAAATAGGGTAGGGGATAAATTAAAAAAGTAAAAAGTACTAAAGGTAATAAAAAGCTGAAGAAGCTGAGAGACGTGAAACAGATTTATAGAAAAATAATAAGGTACATATGACTTGAATATTACAGAAAAGATGACCTGAAATATGTTACACGAAAGAGAACAGTACACTCATATGTAATTACTGAGTTTTTAAACCTGTGTTTTAAAACCCCAGCAGCACTGTCACACACCAACACGTTACTTACACTACACACTAACACCAGTACACTTACTGAGTCCTGTACACCAACACCACATACTTCACTAACGCATTAATGAGTTACTGTACACACTACTTACAGCACACTACAACGCATTAACACTTACTGAGTTACTGACACAAACACACTACAGCACACTTAAGTACACTTACTGTTACTGTACACACACGGCTACAAGCACACTAATGACATTCACTGTACTGAGTTACTGTACACGACACACTATTACAGTACACTAACACAAGTACACTTACTGAGTTTACTTACCAACACACTAACAGTACACTTACACAATTTACTGAGTTACTGTACAACCAACACGCTTACTTACAGCACACTAACAAACATTACACTTACTGAGTTACTGCTACACCAATCACGGCTACTAACACAAAACACTTACTACTGTACACAGCACATACTACAGCACACTAACATTACACTTACTGAGTTACTGTACTACCACGGCTCGGCGCACCACCACAGGCCAGGGCCCACACCATTACACTTACAGCGTACACACACGCTACTGACAGTACACTAACACCTTACACTTACTGAGTTACTCTGTACAGCACATAAAACACAATTACAACTGAGTTAACTTACACCAACACTCTAATACTAACACTTACTGAGTTACTCTAACAACCGACACATACTTACAGACCACTAAAACATCACCCTTGCTCAGCTTACTGTTTTACAGCACACTAACACAGTACACTTCTCCTTCTCCGAAAATCTCCATATTGGAGCTGAGCTATTGCCTTCATGCAGTCTTATGGCAAACATTTGTATTGCAGCTCAGTATGGATGGGTACCTGTCCTCTCAGTACTTCTTCACCGACGGCTTTAGCTCGTATTATCTCAACAACAACATGGAAAGATATTAGAAGATATTAAAGATATTACAGATATTAAAGATGAGCATAACAGTTTCTGAGCTGTTGCTTTAATGCAGTCTTATGACGAGCTTTATTATTGAGAATCTGTTTTTCCCCCATCATATCTCTCACAGCTCAGTATGGATGGGTACCTGTCCTCTCAGTACTTGTCCACCGACGGCTATAGCTCCTATTATCAGTACTATAACAACATGGACATCATCGCTCCACTGTGGACCGACATTGACACTTACACCAGAGGAGACATCTCCTACAAGCAAGCCACAAGCGGTCCTCTTCTTCAGCTAGCCACAAACGCAGTTAACCACCATTTCCCCGCGGCGAACACCTCTGCTTCCTGGGTCTTGGTTGCTACTTGGGATAAGGTTGAATTTGAACCTGACAATGGGGTAAGTGTCTGTTCCTAGAGTTGAGGTCCTGTCTCCAAGTTGAGCATTTCTGACATCTTTCTCCTCTTGAAGGAGGTGACTTTCCAAGTGGTCCTGATCTCCTGTGAGGACGGCAGCTCTTTCATCCTGATGAACTACGGGGACATGCCTGTAGATCCGTTATCCTGGATGGTGAGAGGAGCCTGGATGTTCTTGTAATGTTATCATGCTTCAGAAGTTGAAAGTTCTCTAAGCTTATGTAACTGATTCTTCCTAGGCTGGCTATGTGACAGCAGACCACGCCCACCAGTACACCATCCAGGCAACCAGTACCTCTGTCCTGAAAACCACTACCAATGTCGGAAAGCCTGGACGCTGGGCTTTCCAAGTGAACGGTACCGTCTCTCACTTTCTGTTGTTTGTATTTGGGTTAAACCAAGTATCAACCAATAATGAGAAACATAATTAACATAAAAAAGTTCTGAAGGGTCCATCTCATAGATTCATAGATTGGGAGGAGGTGCTACAGTGCAGGGAATGTCTCGTTCCATGAGTGGAAAATGGCTCTAAAGCAGATGATAGTGATTGGCTAAAAGGAGTGATTGTATTTGGGCGTGGCCAAAGACCATAGTGTGAAGGAGGTAGCTCAATCTGCAGGTGTATGGAAGCAGTGTATGGTCATACGACTCTACCAGCAGTGGCTAAAATCCCCGTCCACAGGGAATTCTCCTCAGAATTGTCCCAGGGAAGGCATCCACCAAATCTGGCCCAAGCGACCAATACTTTGATGGAAGAGTGTCTGAACATTGATGTGGCTACATCCAGAAACTTGTCCAGTGCATGCCTAATGCAATCCCAGCTGTTATTGGTGCTGATGGAGGTATTACACTCTGCTAGGTTGTTTCAGTCATAGGGGACACATTCTTTGTCCTGTGAGAAGAACTCAAGAACTGGAGCCAACAGGATGGGAGATGCATTTAGAGGTCTAGTACTAATATGCATGGACAGACATGGGAACAAGTCACTAAGTTGCAAGTAACAAGTAAGTCTCAAGTCTTAACAATCAAGTCACGAGTCAAGTCCCAAGTCAATACAAGCAAGTCTCGAGTCAAGTCCCAAGTCAATACAAGCAAGTCTCAAGTCAAGTCCCAAGTCAATACAAGCAAGTCTCAAGTCAAGTCCCAAGTCTTAAACTTCGAGTCCTAGTCAAGTCACCTTATTTCATTTTAATATTTCACATAACTGATGCCAGCTGATTCAATAGCATATTAAAACTTGACATAATCCATAAATGTTTTTAAAGTTTGTATTTAGTATAACAAAAACAACTTGCATAATCTCAAACAGTTCAAACAACAAAGTGCTATTTTACTTAACAGGAACAAGTAGTGCAAATCGTTAATTAAATAATTTGTGTATTAAATAACCTGCAAAGTACTGTGCAGTAAACAAAGTACAAAGTACTTACTGTAATCTCTAATAGATATGTACTAACCGCTGTATGGAAAAATGAATGTGACATTATACCACAGTTTACAGCAACAAAAAGTCAAGGTTTATGGATTTAAAAAAAATAGGAAAAGGACAAGAATATCATATGATTCATGATATCATATGAGCTGTTTCAGTATGCTATAAATTTCTGTAAACAGGCTAACAAAGTACACCCCTGGAGGCCCACTGCCCTGCACTTTTTATTGTTTTCCCTTCTCCCAACACATCTGATCCAACTAATCACCTCATAGCCAGCCCATTACTGAGTTAAAATAGGTGTTGAAGCAGAAAAAAACACTAAATGTGCAGGGCAGTGGGTCTCGAAGGCCAAGGTGGAGGAACACCACACTATAACGAAGTAGTAGAACACATTCCACCTACAGGAATTTTTAATGACATCACATTCTAAACCCATAAGCGTTAATGTATGGACCTGTAATATATATATTCGTCGCCGTCCTAAGAAAAACATGTATCTCCATTTTTTGTTACATTTTGACTTTTAATGCATAATTTGAAAACAGCTGGCAGTCGTTTTACACTGTGAGATCTACATGATGAATAGACCAACAGAAATGGCCCAAAATTGCTTAGAAAAACGTCTGGTTCCATTGACTTACATTAAAATTGAATGAGGTTTTTGGCCTCTCTTGTCAAGCTGCCATTTTGGAGATACTTGTTTTTCCTTGGACAGCGACGATATATATATATATAACAGCATGTGTGAACTGCTGTGTTTGACACTTTTCTGTTCTATGCTAATTCACCACGTCGAGGCTGAGATGCTGTGGTTCCTAAAGGTTTTCAGTAAAATCTCTCACAGTGAACGGTGTGAGAGAGGGACGAACAGAGGACAACAGCTTTGTTTACATTCGCTGTTGTTTATTATTATGTCGCTACGTTTGCTAGCTTGCTAACTGCTATACGCGAAATATACACAGCACAGACTTACTGTTCTTTGTGCAGCCTCAAATGTCGAGTTTGAAGTGGGTGCACCTCCATCTGTGATCTTGACTCCACATGTCTTGCATACCGCAGTTCTTCTTTTCTGTACTACATTATAATCTTTGTAGTTGAACAGGATTATTTTTGGGATCATGTTACTCGTCTTCTCCGCACAAATTCAACACTGGCGCCCCCTCATTGCTTCCCGTGATTGGCTGCACTGTTACGGCTTTACTTGTTGCTAGGTTACGGATCATCTGGGCTGAGCGGCTCAACTCCCTAGCGTTACAGCGCCATTTAATATAAAATGATCCAGTTATGTGATTCAGTTTTACTTATTCATTATGTTAAAGTAGGGTTGTCAAGTCTTTTCGAGTCTTAAAGCTCAAGTCCGATTCCAAGTCCAAGTCAGTAAAGGTAAAGTCTAAGTCAAGTCGTAAGTCTTTAGTAATGTTGTCGAGTCAAGTCACAAGTCAACAGTTTAGTGACTCGAGTTGGACTCGAGTCCAAGTCATGAAGTCATGTGACTCGAGTCCACACGTCTGTGCATGGAGGACACTATAACAGTGTTACTGACAATGATGTTGATTATGGACTTTCTTCCAGATCCGGTCGTACTGTTTCCTGTTCTGTCTTCGGCTGTTCACCATTCTCTCACCTACGATGCACAGGTTCGATTGATCCAGCTTGACCAGACATTCACCTACTTTGGAAGACCCTACACACAGCTCTATGTAAGTGAAAGAGTCTCCGGAATTTAGAGATGGATAGCCTCTTTACAGGACTATTCACAATTTCGAGCAGTATTTCTAACCGGGATGGGGTGGAGGGGGGGATTTCAGCCACTGCTGGTAGACCCGTATGGCCATGCGCTTCCATACACCTGCAGATTCAGCTACTTCCTTCAGACTATGGTCTTTGGCCACGTCCAAATGCAGTCACTCCTTTTAGCCAATCATTAACATCTGCTCTGGAGCCATTTTCCACACATGGAAAGAGACATTTCCTGCACTGTAGCACCTCTACCCAATCTATGGATCCCGTCACGCACACCCCGCAGGTGTTTATAGCCCCATCATCCTCGTGCAGTGCCACCTGCAGGAGCCTGAAAACACTATCATCTTAAACACACATGGTTGAATTTAAGAAACTAGGAAATATGAATTCAGCCTTCACTAATCTGAACTCTTTCTAATGATATTACAGATATTAAAGATATTACAGATATTAAAGATATTACAGATATTAAAGATGAGCATAACAGTTTCTGAGCTGTTGCTTTAATGCAGTCTTATGATGAGCTTTATTATTGAGAATCTGTTTTTCCCCCATCATATCTCTCACAGCTCAGTATGGATGGGTACCTGTCCTCTCAGTACTTGTCCACAGACGGCTATAGCTCCTATTATCAGTACTATAACAACATGGACATCATCGCTCCACTGTGGACCGACGTTGACACTTACACCAGAGGAGACATCTCTTACGAGCAAGCCACAAGCGGTCCTCTTCTTCAGCTAGCCACAAACGCAGTTAACCACCATTTCCCCGCGGCGAACACCTCTGCTATCTGGGATCCTCTGGTTGCTACTGGGATATAAGGCTGGAATTTGAACCTGGACAATGGGGGTAAGTGTCTGTCCCCTAGAGTTGAGTTCCCTGTCTCCAAGTTGAGCATTTCTGACATCTACTCCTTCTTGAAGGAAGGTGGGACTTCCCCAAGTGGTCCTGATTCTCCTGTGGAGGAACGGAAGCCTCTTTCAATCCTGATGAACTACGGGGAACATGCCTGTAGATCCGTTATCCTGGATGTTGAGAGGAGCCTGGATGTTCTTGTAATGTTATATGAGCTGTCACAAGTTGAAGGAGTTCTTGTCTAAGATTATGTAACTGATGCTTCCCTACTGGCTATGGTGACAGCAAGACCGACGCCACCAGTACACCATCCAGTGCAAGCCAGTACCCTTGTCATGAAAACACTACCAATGTCGGAAGGCCTGGACGCTGTGCTTTCCAAAAGGAACGGTACCGTGCTCTCACTTCTGTTTGTTTTGTAATTTTGCGGTTAAACCAAGTTATCACAAAATCGAGAACATAATTAACACAAAAGTCTGAAGGGGTCCATCATCATAGATTCATTAGATTGGGAGGAGGTCTATACAGTGCAGGTGGAATGGTCTCCGTTCCATGTGTGGACATGGCTCCAGAGCTAGAGTAATGTTAATAATGGGGCTAAAAGAGTGACTGGAGAATTTGGCCGTGGCCAAAGACCATATTGTGAAGGAAGTAGCTCAATCTGCAAGGGATGTATGGATAGCAGCGTCACGAGTCATACAGCTCTTTCATCGTTAGCTCTTTAGCAAATCTGCCATTTCTCCATCTCTGCTTATCTGTCTATATGAGAAACACCACATTAATCTCAACTTATTACTGACTCACCAAACCACCCAAATCTTAGTCTAGGTTTGAGGTCTTTTCCTGAATATACCTAGTAAACGCGATTGCCCCACTTGGCATATATCAAAACATGAAGTATTCCAGTTACTAAGGCATTTACTTTGGCCCACTGGCAAGACGGGAAGAGAAAATGCGTATTAGAGGTCTAGTACTAATACACATAGAGGGCACTATAACAGTGTTCCGACAATAATGTTGAGTATGGACGTTCTTCCAGAACGAGGTCCTAGCTGTTTCCCGTCGTCTGTCTTCTGCATGATTCACCATTCTCTCACTGTACGATTGCACAGGTTCGATTGATCCAGCTTGGACAGCCATTCTCTACATTGGAAAACGGCATTAAACACTTCTATGTAAGGTGAAAGAAATACAGCACGGTTTCCAGGGTACATCTTTACAGGGATATTCCACAGCCTCAATCAAGGCAGGAGTCAGTAACGGAGAGGACCCATGGGTCGGGTAACATTCAGGGTCAGTTACCATGGGCTAATATGGACATGTAACTGCCTTTGCTGTTGGTCACCGCTTTTATGTCATACAACTTTTTCTCCATTTGTAGATGAGTAGTTTTTTGCTCCATGAGTGACAGTGATACGCAGAATTTGGATTCATTATCCCTTGCTTTGGGTTAACGACATTCCCTGAGAATGCTTTTACAGCTGAAAGAATTTTTTTTTAAATTTATAATTTAAACTTATATCTTAATTTATAATTAAAGTAACATTCAGCTCAATAGTCAAACAAAGCTTACCTTACGCAATGCGTCTTATGAATACATGTATGCAGCTTTCCTAGACCTGCCTAAAACTGTGTGTTTTATAGTAACAAGGACCATTATTAATTGTTTGCTAATAGTTTGGAACTGTTTGAGAAGTCAAAATGCTAAAAATTGCCAAGTTTTCCAAACACCCAGCGGCTTAATAATGTCAGTTGAAGGACCTTAAAGGTGAGCATAACAGTTTCTGAACAGCGGCTTTCAACAGCTTTGAGAATTCTGTTTTTTCCCCCATCATATCTCTCACAGCTTCAGTATGGATGGGTACCTCCAGTCCTCTCAGTACTTGTCCACCGACGGCTTATTACTACTATTCATCAGTACTGACGAACACAACATGGACATCATCGCACCACTGCATGAGAAACGACGTTGACCACTTACACCAGAGGAGGACATCTCCTACGAGCAAGCCACAAGCGGCCCTCACTAATTTATTAGCAACACAAGCAATTCACCACCATTCCCTAGCGTCTCGAACAACTTGTACCTTCCTGGGTCTGGGCTAACGTGGCTACTTGGATACAAGGCTGAACTTTGAAATCCTGGACAACTGGGGTAAGTGTCTGTCCGCTAGAGTTGAGGTTCTGTCTCCAAGTTTAGCAATTTCTGACATACGTTCTCCTCTTGCAGGGAGGTGACTTTCACACAGTGGTTCTGATATCTGTGGATGGATGGCAGCTCTTTCAAATCCTGATGAAAAACTCGGGGACATGCCTGCAGATCCAGAGTCCTGTGGATGGTGAGGGGAGTTTGCCAAGGCTTCTGCATGTGTATTAATAAGGTTATGATGCTTCATAACTTGTCAAAGGTCAGGAAAGTTAAGTGACTAAGCTCAATGTAACTGATGTCTTCCTAGGCTGGCTATGTGACAGCAGAACCACTTCCCATCAGTACACATTCAGGCAAGCCAGTACCTTCTGTTCCTGAAAACCACTACCAATGTTTGGAAATGCTGGGCGCGGGTCTTTCAGAGGTTAACGGACCCTCAACAAAATAGCTTCCTGTTGCTTTGTCTTTTGGTTAAACGAAAGTATCAGGCTATAATGATGATTTATCCCGGGTCTCACAAATGCGCTTCTGGAAAGAAGGGTCACAAAATTCCCATGACCCACATTACTAAACCTTGTGGAAAGTCCTCCCAGAAGAGTTGGAAGATGCTACGGCTGCAAAGCCGTGGGCCGGGACATCATATGATAACCCTAGTGGCTTAGAATGGGATGTCCCTCAAGTTCATATGCGTGGAAGGCAGACGAGCAAATGTATGTATAACATCGTGTGTATGACGTTGGGACCATTCAGCAAGGCTAAGAAACCTTTCTTGGGAAGAGAAGCAGATATGTTCAACATCGGTCCAACCGTTGTCAAGGCAACCGGATACTTCAGCAAGATGTTGCTTTTCACTGGATGAGCCCATGACATCATGGAAGCGTCGTCAGTGTTGCCCAAATACAAATCCAAACAATTGATATTGATCTTGATGGTGATCCCATCGCCACCATCACGTCACAGTGATCTCACCATGCACACATCCATTCTCAATATGGCTGACCTACTGGAGTGAAAAGGGATATACATACAGCATAGGGACGATTTTCCTGACTCCACAGGTCCAAAACAAAGCCCCTGGATAAAGCCAAATCTTTAATCGGTAGCCAGAGCGTTTAGCTACACAGCACTCACAATCAACCAGATACTGTGCACATTTCCCCCTTCTCTGCTTGCCACTGCCTATATCTGAACACCACATTAATCTCACACTCATTAACTGTAGTGTTTGGGTGTGTGATGATGTAACTGATTATTTCTATAAGTCAGTACATGTTACAGTAGCACGTGCCCAATGAACATGAGACATTTCTTCTTCAGATGGGATCCCAGTTGTTCTATCTGTCTCTATCCTGGTTGTCTGTTCAGCATGCCCATTCGTACGGCGATGGAAACGCTACGGACTGATCCAGCCTTGCCCAGCCGTTCTCATTTACACGTCGGAAGGATTACTCACAGGTCTATATGTAAGTAAAGGAAACAAATCAGCAGTTTGTTAGGTTGATGGATTATTTCGGAGGGTAAGCTAATAGGTGTGAGCCACTTTTAAGCACTACAGTGTGAATATCATGTAGTTATATGTTATATATGAGCAACCACAGGACATGCTACAGTATACCACCTTATTGTGAATCTTCACTGATCAACCAAAATCAATAAATGTCAGAAATAGATATTATAGCTTGTGTCTTTCTGTAAATATATACGGCCCTGTAAGTTGGAATATGGAGATAAATCACTATCAGAGTTCGTAAATCTGTGGTGGTCATCATGAAAGCCTACTTGGTTACACTTCCTACCTAAATAGCAAATCCGACCCAGAACTGGCCCACATCCTTGGTTTTCATTTGGTCCACAGGCCACATGAATTGACAGCATATGGGTGGTTTGCATCTGTTTGCAAGATGTAGGCCACCTACGCACCAGATCAGGCTCAAATGTGAACACAGCTGGGCCTAATCTGGGCCAGACAGTAAAATGATCCTATTTGGTGCATGGATTGATGGCACTTGGGCAGTCCACTCCTGGTTGCCATTGGAGGGCCACATACCGGCCAGAGTAGGGCCACACGTCAGCCAGAAGAGAACCACACAACTGGGCCTAATCTGGCTCATAGGCTGCCCACAGATACACAAGCAGACTCTTTTCAGATTTTCAGAATGATTCTGGCCCAGATCTGAATTCCAGTTTTCTTTCTGTATTTGAAACTGATCAAGCTATTAAACAACGACAACTCGTCGCTCGAAACGCACCAGGCTAGTCAATAAAACCCTTAACTAGAAACTCGGATGGTAATAATGTGGATGTTTTTGTCTCTCAGTCTCATTATGGATGGTTTTCCCTGTCTTTAGCAGCTCAATCTAACTCTGATGGCTATGACTGGTCATTCGAGCTTGAACAAAGACATCATCGCTACACTGTGGACTGAACGGTGACAGTTACAACGAGGAACATCACATATGGGAAAGCCACCAGTGGTCTCTCTCTAGATCAGGCTTACAATGGACATTAACCGGGTTTTTCCCAGACGTGAACATCACCGTTTCCTGGGTCTGTTTTGTGGCCACCTGGGAGAAAATGGAATTTTGAGCCTGATGTCGGGGTAAGGGGCCTGTCCTTCGGACCAGTCGCTGCCTGTATGCTGACAATTATTCTTCATTTTTACTCTTGCTCCTCTTAAAGGAGAGTGACCTTCCAAGTTGGTCTTGATCTCTGATGAAGGATTACGACGTCTCATTCATCCTGATGAAACTATGGTCCGGCATTCCGGCCGATCCAATGGTTCTGGAAGGTGAGTGCAGAAGAGATGTATACACGTGTAAGATCTATACAAAGATGAGAGCCCTGGTTAAATTCTATTTTACCATTTCATTCACTAATTCTTTTTTTTAGCATGGTTTGCTGACAAAGGACAGTGCTCACAATGTTCGACCTCCAGGTCGCCATAAAAGAACCGCTTTTACTGCCTACAACTTCTAATGTGGGACGAGTGCGGCGTGGGCTTCCGGTTGATGGTACGGACATCTCTAAGGGAATTTATTCAGGTCACAAATATGAATGGTATATTAGGATAAGTGAAGCTCAACTAAAATGGTTGGCTGGGTATGTCCCAAAAAGGCGGAAATGATCCCTTGATGCAGTGCAACATGATGGACATTACCAAAGTGTCCTAATACTAGGGTTTTAGTTGGGAATATTAGAGAACACGCAACGGATCTGGACTCTGGGCCACCTGTCTCCTATGTATCCTGACAAATCTCTCTCTCTCTCTCTCGTCTCTCTGCTCCTCTCTCTCCTCTCTAGCATGTGTGGACTTTGAACTGCTCTGGCAATTGAGGTGTGCTGATTGCAAGATCTGGCTGAACTATGGGCGGCGGCTGTGCTGATGACAACTCAATAGAAACAATCTAAATAATTGGGTATGTGGATGCATATATTAATATATATATAATATATATATATATATATATATAAGATATATATTAGATAGATTAGATAGATCACCATTTGTCAATATATGTCAAATGTATATCAAATATATAAGTACTATGAGACAACTTCACCAAAATTCGTCCCCGACCAACAATGGAGGGAGCCTCTGGTTTCCGGCCACTTGACAGACAAGCTTGGACATCCATCACTTCAGGACTATCAAAGCCCTGCTGAGACCCGGCTTACCCGTAAAAGCCGGATCACCATAGTCTGAACCCTTGGTTGTAGTGTTTGGACTTTGGAAATCTCGTGAAAAAATTCATCAGAATTCCGTATGTTAACACTGTTTATTCGGATTAGTTATGGTTTTTAGAGATGCTGTTGAGAACTTGTGGTGAGTGGGCAGCGCTAGGTCAGTCTCTCTGTCCCGCTGTCAGCTCTTCGATGCTGGATTTGCTACAGAGGTCCTCCACCTCAACGATCCCTCGTGCAGGGGGGAGATGCAAGAAGACCGAGTGGTGTTCCATTTCAATAACGATACTTGTGGCACAGTTCTGCAGGTACAAGAGAGGCTCTCTCCAAAGATGGTATTAGATGTATATATCAATGATGTTAGTGCATTAATAGCCTCGAAGGCAGTTCTGGCTAATTAATAAACTAAAATACAGATTGAAGCTTCTGTATGGAGAGACCCTTTGGGGGAATACCAAGTAATACCAATAACACGATTTACCAGGAGTGAAGAGAGACCAAGTGAAGAGAGATTTATTGGTGTCCAACTGAGAGGCTAAGACAGCTTCTTATTTACATTTACGGCGTTTAGCTGACGCTCTTATCCAGAGCGACTTACATGGTCAACTGTATTAGAGGTAGGCCAGTGTGGTGTTAGGCGTCTTGCCCAAGGACTCCAAGGATTTGAACCCCAGTCTCCCACATGTGGTGGTGACTCACTGCCAGGTAGTGGTGTTACCCACTGAACAACACCAACCGGCATCACCACTTGCTTCTTATCACCCAGCGAGGGTGAGGGTCAACATGAGATCAATAAAGGTGGGGACAATCTGTCTTTGGCACCGAACTTTTAAAGACGGATATGATTGGGAGAACTTGGTTTGGCCAGACACCTCACATTTTATGTAAAATCCATTAACACGTTTTCCTGATTGGAGCCAGAGAGCCATCTGTAGCTCCACCCTGTAGTTCCACCCAGCTGCTTGTATTTTGCTACGAGTGGCTGTAGCCCTTTCATTCATGCCGTTCATTTTGAAACTAAAGTTACAGCTACTGCAATGCTGTGGACTAGTTTTTTGGTTATTCGATGCTGCCGATATCAGATATCCTCCAGACAGTAGTCACCAGACTTGCTGGAGATCTGTGGATCTCCAGTTCAGCTCAACTCCAGGGAGATGAGATGGCATACCCCAGCCACTGTTGCTTTCACTAATCTTTGGTGAAACTACAGTACAAAGTGTTCACCCAAATTCAATGCTGAGCTCATACGAACCCTGTGTCCACATGATGGACGTACTATGGAATTACTGGCAGCTCAAAACCTAATACTCTTGTCTTTCAGACGAATCAAACACACATCATCTTCGAGAACTCCATTCAGGCATTCAGTGGTGCGGGATCAAGGAGTGTGATCAGTCGTGACAGCTGGCTGAACGTTACCTTCTACTGTGCATACCCTCTCACCCAGAAGATCTCCATGCCCATGAGATTCCAGGCTACGGCAGGGTAACAATACTTCTATCACCAGCAGACAGTCTTTCTTATGAGTCTTTCTTCAATGCTTTTTAAATGATACATATATGTATTTTGTCCACAGTGTGGTCAGCAAGAACCTGCCAGGTGCCGAGGGTACATACCAGATACGTATGGTGCCCTACACCGATGCTACATATACCACTCCTTACAGTGGTAACATCATCCTTCAAGTGAACACCCAGATCTTTGTGGCTGTGGACGTGGTTGGAGTCAGCAGTCAACGGTTCTCCACTGTGCTAGACAGCTGCTGGGCCACTCCATATGATGACATTAACTACTACATCCACTGGGATCTGGTCATCAAGGAGTAAGAGTGATGCAATCATCTCTACATAAACATGAGTACTGAGAAGTATCTGAGATGCGATCAGCTTAACTTTTCCAGAGGGGCTTGAGAAAATGAGTAGTGGCTAAAGTACACTGTGTGATAAGTTTGATCTGACAGAACCCACTAAATTTCATGATCAGGCCGAATTTCAATTTCAGCCTTACTGGGCTTCATTTGAGGGGAGGTGATCTCCGATGAACTGCCCCACACAGAGCCAGAAAGAGGCAATATTTGCAGAACCAGCTTCCGTATATGCCGACTGGACCACCATGATGTTTCTGTATGCCGCCTGGTTTCAGTTTAAGTGCAGGGTAGTAAAGTTCCCTAAGCTGTTTGAGCACAGTTGGTTTGTCGGCAGCTGAATCCCGAATGCAAAGTCCCGAAAGCTTCCGAAGTCGAGCACTAAGTGGAAGTTCGGGCTTTTTCACCAAAACAGTAGTCCAGTATGGAATTGTGTACACAAGACTGAATCCTAAATTACTGGGTATAAGACATATGATGCACTGCGTGTAGGGAGCAGGGAGGGATTTGGGTTGTGTCCTGAGTTGGAATGAAAATGCCCCAGCAACACGAACCGCAGCATTCACGTGCTCAGCTCTGCGACAAGTCTATTACCTCCTCTCCTTTTCCAGTTTTCTGAACTCTTCTTTTCACTCTCCAGGTGTCCCAACCCTAAGGACGGCACAGTGCAGATACTGCAGAATGGAGTCTCGACATCCAGCCACTTCTCTTTCAAGATGTTCACCTTTACTGGCCTCACTGATTCTTTCTTCCTGCACTGCCAGGTTCACCTGTGCCTGTTGAATGGTGGTGAATGTGCACTGGTATGTACAGACCACCTATGGAACCAGTCCCAGATCTGTTCTGCAGAACTCATTGTTTAAGAACTTTTGTGGTGATACAGGCTGAAGTACACTTAAGTACAAAACCATTAAAAAAAAAAAAAAGCAACAAAGGAAAAAATAAAAAAAAGCCTTAAAAGTGTGCTCTTAAAAAAGGCACCAGACTAAATCTCAATGAAGATGAAATTACAGATAATCCAGACATACCGAATATTCCCTCTAATAATAATAACAGCAGTAACAGCCATTAATATAAATGCAAATGTCTGGAAAATTTAATTGGTCTTACACCACCAAGTAAAAAACTCTAGTTCTCTAGTTCTCTAATTAAGTTAAAAATAAGGATAACCTTCATGAGTAGCCAGTCTAGACTTTGGACTGGTACTGACTACCGAATATTATTTAACAATACTTCAAGAGTGTAAATACTTTTAGCAATGAACGCTGAAATATCCCCTGGACTAATTCTCATATCTTTGATTTCCTTTCTCAGCCATGCGACGATGATGATGGCGACGCAGATGACAGGAAAGTCAGAAGACAGAGATCTCTGGACTTCCACGACACAGCTTCCATTAGCATGAGCTTCTAGGTTTCTCCTCTGAAGCTTGTGTTTTGCTGTTGTTGGGCTGTATTAATTACTTCATAATCTTAAGATCAAATAATACACAACATCATAATCAAACTGTAATTTATGAATTTAAGAATGTTTTATTAGTGGAAATTTTGGGATGATTGTAGTGGCTTTATTCTTTTAATCAGTAAAATAAAGAACTTGAGCATTTTACTTGTGTTTTTATTTATTTATTTTAGCCAGTACTATTATTTTAGTGTCATTTTACTATACATATATATATATATATATAAATTTACCATTTTGACCAATTACAAGCAGGATCCATAGATTGGGAAGAGGTGCTACAGTGCAGGGAATGTCTCGTTCCAGAGCAGAATGATTGGCTAAAAGGAGTGACTGAGCATTTGGGCGTGGCCAAACACCATAGTGTGAAGTAGCTGAATCTGCAGGTGTATGGAAGCGTACGGTCATACGAATCTACCAGCAGTGGATACAATCCCAGTCTACAGGGAATTCTCCTCAGAATTATGCCAGGGAAGCATGATGTAAGAATGTCTGGACGTTGATGTGGCTACATCCAGAAACTTGTCCAGTCCATGCCAAATCCAATCCCATCTATTATTCGTGCTGATGCTCATACTAGGTATGCTTCAGTCACAGGGGACTAATATTTTGCCCAGTGAGGTTATTATATCTTTGGAGACACTCCCACTCGCTCATCTTCAAACCTGCTCAATCCTACTGAGTCGCAGGAGATGCTGGAGCCTATCCCACCTGTAAAAGGGTGGAAGATAGGATACACCCTAGAGAGGCCACCAGTCCTTGGAGACCCATGGTTTGTTATTGGGATGCATCTTGAATTTTCTGTTTGGGATTATAGAATAGAATTTGTTACAAGCTACAATTAGCTAACTAATTCAATTCAGTTCAATTCAACTTTATTGTCATTATACCAATGTACAACCATGGGTTGTACAGTATTACGAAACACGGTCAGGGTCCTTCTCCAGTGCAGTAACAATATATATATATATATATAAATAGTTTTAGGCCGGACAGTCCGGTTTGTCCAGCACAGTACCTGGACGGACACCTATTTGTCCTCATTTCGGAATAACTATTTAGAACTCCTACCAGCTAACCGCCCTCTAAAAGCTAGTCAATTAGTAACCTCCTGCTGATTCACAATTGTCATCCCTTCCACCCAATTAGGTGAGTAATGCATCTGTATGTGTTACACAGATTATGATTATAATTCTGTTCATGTATCATCATGCCCCATACATGATGTCCTGTATTTAGGGGTCATGAAAGTGGCCTTTCTATTTACAGCCTCAAGGTCATATAGCATTACACTGTTAGGGTAACTTTCAAATCAACAGTAATGATAATCTGGCTGGTCATTTAGGCTAGTAAGCTAGCAAACAACCAACCAGCTATACAAAAGATGATTTAGCTTCACTCCTAAAACAATTCAGGTCATAGGGTTGTCTCCTTATCTAAAAAACAAACCCCATGTTGGTCCTGCTTTCAGCTTGAGGTCCGTCACTGTCACTATTAGCTTGCCGGTGTTCTGAGGATTGTGCTGTAGCGTATATTTTTAGGTACAGCTTTATATAAAACTGTCTGTACGATGTTTTGATTGCCTAAATCACCTATAAAGACAGCTTTTGTTCTCATTCGTATGGTCCCGTTCCACCTTAAATGATGGAGCATTTACGCTCTGGAGCCTGATTGCACACAGGCACCATTTAATGTTGAATAGGATCATTCAAACAAGAAACTGACAAATTGTGTACAAGGTCCGGGAGCAGCTAGCTAGTTTTAAAAGCACGTATTTGTATGGAAACCTAACTGCCTGCATTTGTGGCTAGCTTTGTAGTTTTGCTGAATGTCTGTACCTATAGGTAAGTAGTCTCAATAAGAGTTTGAGAGAGGTGGTTTTTCATATGTGACCTGAACTCCATCAGAAAGTTGAGAAAGTGGTATTTTGGAAAGTGCCATGTCAAATGCTCACACGACTACACAGTTCTGATGGTAAAGCACCCAGGGACTGATACCACGACGGTTCGACCGCATGCAGTGGTTTGCATAAATCTGCCGGTATGAACGATTTTCAATAATGTCTGTATAATCTATTTTGTCCTTTATCAGAACAAAATGTCCTTTTTGTATGCTGGTTACATAACATGTTACATGTGTCCCCCATTACTACTCAGGTCTGACTATCTCAAATCTGCCCAAAGCGTCACAAAGTTTGGGGCCACGGGGTCTAAAGGTAACTGGCCCAAAGAAACTCAAGTTAATTGACCTTTGCAAATACTCTTGATAGAATCTACGGGTGTTTCTTACTATAAAGCCAAGTCTTCAGGGGTCAGTTCACAGGTTTGTCTGTCAGAAAAGGGGTGATGAATATAGCTAGCTATCTAACTAAGGCACGAAACAGCTAACAACCAGAAAATGAGAATGTGGGTTCAGCTAGCAACCCGAAAATGAAGATGTGGGTTCAGCTAATAACCGGAAAATGAAGATGTGGGTTCAGCTAACAACCAGAAAATGAAGATGTGGGTTCAGCTAACAACTGGAAAATGAAGATGTGGGTTCAGCTAACAACCAGAAAATGAAGATGTGGGTTCAGCTAGCAACCGGAAAATGACACACCAGATCAGGGTCACGCGTAAGACAAACCTAGCCAGCCCGCTGTATCTCTGCCAGGAGTGGACCGGATCAATTTTGGAACATGTGGGCCACATGAGTTTTATACATGTGTGCCACTTTTGGCTTATGTGCAATTTGATTGTGGGCAGTGCTGGCATATCTGTGCCAGCAGTGGACCAGATCTATTATGGGATATGTGGGCCAAAAGCATGTGCTAATTGTAAGGGCCTATTTTGGCTCACTGAAGATTGCCAGCACAAACAGTGGGCCAGTAAAGCCATGACTTTTCCTGATGTGGCCGACGTCCACATGCTATGAGGTGCCAAATATGCCACTGTTCCTTGAAAGCAAAACCACACAGTTGTTTGATTTGGCCTTTCCAGCAAGACTTGTATCAGTCGGAGTACGTGCATTTCAGAAATGTGGAGGTGTGGAAGGGTGGAGGAAGATTAATAACGTCATACTTAAATTACTCGCATAGTTTTGCACTGGACTCAATAAACTCAATTACACACAATGAAGCTTGCTTCGTGGGTTTTCCCACACAAGGTCAGATTAAATACTGTTGATCCTGGCTCTCGGCTTTTTTGGCACTGAAAGTTGTTTGACTTCATGTATAAAATCCCAAGACAATCATCCTTTTTAACCTAGTAGATCTAATCATTAAGCACTCGACATGAGCAATTTACCACCATGCTTCTTATACTTCTAATATTCATCTGCTATAGCTAGCTAACATTTAAGGCCACTGCCACCAGACTTTGTTTTTCTTTATTGATGTAAGAATGGTAACTCAACTTGCAATCAGTCAGTTGCAGCAGTTTCCTCTTCTCAGAACAGAGAAAGAGCTAAATGGACACGATTTAAACAACAACGAACACAAAACCACAGGTTGTTGAACAGACGAACCGCAGCGATCCGTTGAGGTTTGATGCTGAACGTGTGAAAAAGCAGCATGAAATGGAAAGAATTTAACCCTTTCTAACCCGCAGTGGGGTCTGAATAAACAAGGAAGCGACTGTAAAAAAAAAAAAAAATTATCTTTCTTTTCCCGAGATTAATCTGGGTTAATCTAACAACCGGAAAATGAAGATGTGGGTTCAGCTAACAACCGGAAAATGAAGATGTGGGTTCAGCTAACAACCGGAAAATAAAAATGTGGGTTTAGCTAACAACTGGAAAATGAAAATGTAGGTTCAGCTAGCAACCGGAAAATAAAAATGTGGGTTTAGCTAACAACCGGAAAATGAAAATGTAGGTTCAGCTAACAACCGGAAAATAAAAATGTGGGTTTAGCTAACAACCAGAAAAATAAAATGTGGGTTCAGCTAGCAACCAGAAAATGAAGATGTGGGTTTAGCTAACAACTGGAAAATGAAAATGTAGGTTCAGCTAGCAATCGGAAAATAAAAATGTGGGTTTAGCTAACAACTGGAAAATGAAAATGTAGGTTCAGCTAGCAACCGGAAAATAAAAATGTGGGTTTAGCTAACAACCGGAAAATGAAAATGTAGGTTCAGCTAACAACCGGAAAATAAAAATGTGGGTTTAGCTAACAACTGGAAAATGAAAATGTAGGTTCAGCTAGCAACCAGAAAATAAAAATGTGGGTTTAGCTAACAACTGGAAAATGAAAATGTAGGTTCAGCTAGCAACCGGAAAATGAAAATGTGGGTTCAGCTAACAACGGGAAAATGAAGATGTGGGTTCAGCTAACAACCAGAAAATAAAGACGTGGGTTCAGCTAGCAACCGGAAAATGAAAATGTTGGTTTATAACCCACAGTTGGGTCCGAATAAACAAGGAAGCGACTGTAACAAAATTCTTTCTCTTTCTTTTCCCGCCACCAACCTGAACTGGTGCGTGACGTTGTAAGTGAGCATAATGGAGTCCAACAATCAGCTGATCTCAACATACAAACCTCGTCCCAACAGTCAGGTCATCCCAACATAAAACCTCATCCCAACAATCAGCTGATCTCAACATACAAACCTCATCCCAACAATCAGCTCATCCCAACATACAAACCTCATCCCAACAGTCAGCTCATCCCAACATACAAACCTCGTCCCAACAGTCAGCTCATCCCAACATACAAACCTCGCCCCAACAATCAGCTCATCCCAACATACATACAAACCTCGTCCCAACAGTCAGCTCATCCCAACATACAAACCTCGTCCCAACAATCAGCTCATCCCAACATACAAACCTCGTCCCAACAGTCAGCTCATACCAACACACAAACCTCGTCCCAACAATCAGCTCATCCCAACACACAAACCTCGTCCCAACAGTCAGCTCATCCCAACATACAAACCTCGCCCCAACAATCAGCTCCTTCCAACATACATACAAACCTTGTCCCAACAGTCAGCTCATCCCAACACACAAACCTCGTCCCAACAATCAGCTGATCCCAACATACAAACCTCATCCCAACAATCAGCTGATCCCAACATACAAAACTCATCCCAACATACAAACCTCATCCCAACAATCAGCTCATACCAACACACAAACCTTGTCCCAACAATCAGCTGATCCCAACATACAAACCTCATCCCAACAATCAGCTCATCCCAACATACAAACCTCATCCCAACAATCAGCTCATACCAACACACAAACCTTGTCCCAACAGTCAGCTCATCCCAACACACAAACCTCGTCCCAACAATCAGCTGATCCCAACATACAAACCTTGTTCCAACAACCAGCTCATCCCAACATACAAACCATGTCCCAACAATTAGCTCATACCAACACACAAACCTTGTCCCAACAGTCAGCTCATCCCAACACACAAACCTCGTCCCAACAATCAGCTGATCCCAACATACAAACCTTGTTCCAACAACCAGCTCATCCCAACATACAAACCATGTCCCAACAATTAGCTCATCCCAACATACAAACCTCGTCCCAACAATCAGCTAATCCCAACATACATACAAACCTTGTCCCAACAGTCAGCTCATCCCAACATACAAACCTCGTCCCAACAATCAGCTCATCCCAACATACAAACCTCATCCCAACAATCAGCTCATCCCAACATACAAACCTCATCCCAACAATCAGCTCATCCCAACATACAAACCTCATCCCAACAATCAGCTCATCCCAACACACAAACCTCGTCCCAACAGTCAGCTCATCCCAACATACAAACCTCGCCCCAACAATCAGCTCCTTCCAACATACATACAAACCTTGTCCCAACAGTCAGCTCATCCCAACACACAAACCTCGTCCCAACAATCAGCTGATCCCAACATACAAACCTCATCCCAACAATCAGCTGATCCCAACATACAAAACTCATCCCAACATACAAACCTCATCCCAACAATCAGCTCATACCAACACACAAACCTTGTCCCAACAATCAGCTGATCCCAACATACAAACCTCATCCCAACAATCAGCTCATCCCAACATACAAACCTCATCCCAACAATCAGCTCATACCAACACACAAACCTTGTCCCAACAGTCAGCTCATCCCAACACACAAACCTCGTCCCAACAATCAGCTGATCCCAACATACAAACCTTGTTCCAACAACCAGCTCATCCCAACATACAAACCAATGTACCCAAAAAATTAACTCATACCAACACACAAACCTTGTCCCAACAGTCAGCTCATCCCAACACACAAACCTCGTCCCAACAATCAGCTGATCCCAACATACAAACCTTGTTCCAACAACCAGCTCATCCCAACATACAAACCATGTCCCAACAATTAGCTCATCCCAACATACAAACCTCGTCCCAACAATCAGCTAATCCCAACATACATACAAACCTTGTCCCAACAGTCAGCTCATCCCAACATACAAACCTCGTCCCAACAATCAGCTCATCCCAACATACAAACCTCATCCCAACAATCAGCTCATCCCAACATACAAACCTCATCCCAACAATCAGCTCATCCCAACATACAAACCTCATCCCAACAATCAGCTCATCCCAACATACAAACCTCATCCCAACAATCAGCTCATCCCAACATACAAACCTTGTCCCAACAATCAGCTCATCCCAACATACATACAAACCTTGTCCCAACAGTCAGCTCATCCCAACACACAAACCTCGCCCCAACAATCAGCTCATCCCAACACACATACAAACCTTGTCCCAACAGTCAGCTCATCGCAACATACAAACCTCATCCCAACAATCAGCTCATCCCAACATACAAACCTCGTCCCAACAATCAGCTCATCCCAACATACAAACCTCGTCCCAACAATCAGCTCATCCCAACATACAAACCTCATTCCAACAACCAGTTGTCCAACTGTTGACGTATCTTTTGACGTTCCTTGGTTCCAGTACAAAGTGGTGTGAATGCAGGCTGGTTCTAAGAAGCCTGAACAAAACCACTTTGGTTTGTTTGGTTGAGAAGGGCTATGTGAGAACTGTTCACTGGATTGCTGGCAAAGCTAATCAACACTCCCATTTGGCTGCAACAGACCTTCACCAAACTCTGAAGTGATGGTGCACTGTATAGGTCATTTGAACAATCATCAAAGTGAACAAAACAATAATGAATAAATAAGCCAGTAAAACACATTAATAAATAAATATCAATAAATATGAGAATAAATATGATTAATGGACACTGCTTTTGAATATGTAAAATAGCTGACAATAAACGCGCAACACAATTTGACATAATAAAATAAAGCCTGTCAGAGATTTAGCACTCAGCATGAATCCAAGAGCACAGAAATATTAATAATCATGAATTTACAAGTTGGGATATTTGCCAAAGAGGGTGTTATGAAATGGGGGTGTTACCAAAGAGGGTGTCCCTGGGTGAAGCTAGGCCTAATAACTTCCCCCTACCTTGTAATCCACTTTGGCGCCTTCCTTAAGAATTGGAACTGGGCTTGTGGCCCCAGAAGAGCTTGCCCAGACAGCAAACCTGTGTTGGCCCAAATCTGGCCCACATTCTCCATTTTCTTCTGGCCCAGTTGCCACATGGATTGACGGTACTTGGGGGGACCACTTACATTTGCAAGATGTGAGCCACATACACACACACTAGATTAGGGTCACTGGTGTATCTGTGCCAGAAGGGGACCAGATCTGTTTTGGAACATGTAGCAGTCGGAGTATGTGCGTTTCAGAAATGTGGAAAGGTGGAGGAAGATTAATAACCTCATACTCAAATTACTTGCATAGTTTTACACTGGCCTCAGAGAACCTAATTACACACAATTAAGCTCGCTTCATAAATTCTTCCACACAAGATCAAAAGATAAAAATGTTTGTTGATCTTGGCTCTCAGCCACTTTGGCACTGAAAGCTGTTAGTCTTCATGTACGAGTGGCAATCATCCTTTTTAACATGGTTGATTAATTAAATACTCGACATGAGCAGTTTACTACCATCTTCAAAATATTTTGGCACTCAAATAGAAGGAACGGACTGCAGTGCTGTTGGGAAGGATGATAAAGGTGACCAGGATCAATAAATGATGATACATTTAGACTGATATGATCAATATTTACTGAGCTACAGCTGGAGAAGGAGTGTCTCTTAGTATGGCATTGACCCGCCATGTTATGGAGCTGTAAAGGTTCCTAGTGGTGTCCTGTGATAATCCATCCCATGCAGTTTGAATATCTGCACACAGTTCCTACAGATGGTGCAGTAGGGGTGAAGGTGGAGTGACACCAGGTCGTCTGGACGTGTGAAAACAAATTTACCACCATGTTTCTAAAACTTCTAATACTCATCCGCTGCACAGGCGTACTCGTTTAATTGTCTCCACCAAGACAAAACTGGAAGTCTACTTACAGTACACTAACGCATTACACTTACTGAGTTACTGTACACCAACACGCTACTTACAGTACACTAACACATTACACTTACTGAGTTACTGTACACCAACACGCTACTTACAGTACACTAACACATTACACTTACTGGGTTACTGTACACCAACACACTACTTACAGTACACTAACGCATTACACTTACTGAGTTACTGTACACCAACACACTACTTACAGCACACTAACACATTACACTTACTGGGTTACTGTACACCAACACACTACTTACAGTACACTAACACATTACACTTACTGGGTTACTGTACACCAACACACTACTTACAGTACACTAACACATTACACTTACTGAGTTACTGTACACCAACACACTACTTACAGTACACTAACACATTACACTTACTGAGTTACTGTACACTAACACACTACTTACAGTACACTAACACATTACACTTACTGAGTTACTGTACACTAACGCAGTACTTACAGTACACTAACACATTACACTTACTGGGTTACTGTACACCAACACACTACTTACAGTACACTAACATATTACACTTACTGAGTTACTGTACACCAACACACTACTTACAGGACACTAACACTTTACACTTACTGAGTTACTGTACACCGACACGCTACTTACAGCACACTAACACATTACACTTACTGAGTTACTGTACACCAACACACTGTCTACAGGACACTAACACATTACACTTACTGAGTTACTGTATACTGACACGCTACTTACAGCACACTAACGCATCACAGTTACTGAGTTACTGTACACCAACACTTTACTTACAGTACACTAACACATTACACATACTGAGTTACTGTACACCAACACGCTACGTACAGTACACTAACACATTACACCTACTGAGTTACACCAACACACTACTTACAGCACACTAACGCATTACACTTACTGAGTTACTGTACACCAGCACACTACTTACAGTACACTAACGCATTACACTTACTGAGTTACTGTACACCAACACGCTACGTACAGTACACTAACGCATTACACTTACTGAGTTATGTACACCAACACGCTACTTTACGAGTACATTACACACATGTACCACACTATACTGAAGTTACTGTAACACCTAACAAGCTACTCACAGTACACTAACACATTACACGTTGATACTGAATTACTGCCACACTAGAGCATTATTACACCACATACTGGAGTTAACTTCTACACCAACACGTGATACGTACAGTACACTAACACATTTACACTTTACTGAAGTTACTGTACAGCACACACACTACTTACAGGTACACTACACACATTACACACATACTGAGTTACTGTGTACACCTAACACGCTACGTTACAGTACACTAACAACATTACACCTACTATCGTGACTAAGTGTAGATAACCTAGGTTAGTAGTAATAATAGAACAATAAACTAGTAAACTTGCTTGTAAACTGTAGAGAAGCATCTTTGTATCATCAGATTCAGCAAAACTGGAGACCCACGCTTATCTAAGCTGGGATGAGGCACGGCTTAAAACACTTGTGTGCGTGTTTGAACATAAAGAATTCACGGACACCAATACAAGGACACTACACCGATGCATCAAACTTTAGGTATTTGTGATCGACTAGGATCTTTTTCAAGGGTAGGACACGACAATCGCAAACTTAGTTAAGCCCCAAATTCCATGGCTTGTAAACTCAACAACAGACTGCAGGATACAACAGATACACAGAGAAAATGAGGAAATAGCTTTCACGGCATTGAGCTAATGCTCTTATCCAGAGCGACTAGAATGTTAATCAGATGACAGGTAGGCCCAATGTACTGTTAGAGTCTTGCCTACAAGGAACTCTTCGGTCACCCGAGACCGGGAATGGAACCCCAGTCTCCCACATGGAGAATACAGGTTCAGTATAATAAGGTACATTTTACAATATTTACAGTACGCGCACACACATTCAGAGGAAATAAACAAAACAATAATCTCTACAAGCTAGAGGCTTTAGATCTAATGACTGCAAGTCATGTGGATCTAGGTCTGGTCTCTGTCTTGATCCCCCCCCACTTCCCCCCCCCACCATAACCCCAAAACCGCCACCTGACAAGCACT
>JAMWET010005699.1:0-37500 GCA_024036415.1 Prochilodus magdalenae
TGGTGAGACGACCTCTCATCCGTGTTGGAGGCTCCCTGGTCAGCACATTACACCTTTTCTTGATCACGCGTCAACCCGTCCAAAGGCGTTTGTCACCCACCTCCACCTCTATCGCACCATCTGCAGGAACTGTGTGAGGATATTCAAGCTGCATTGGATGGATTATCACAGGACACGATTAGGAACCTCTACAACTCTGGCAACTCAGACGTCATTGCATGTTCTGTTGCAAACCGAGAGACACCACTTCTGTATGTGTAGCTCAATAAATATTGCCCATATCAGTATAAATGTATCATCATTTATTGTTCCTGGTGACCTTTATCTTCATTCCCAATAGCACTGCAATCCCACACCTCCTTCTGAGTGCAACTATTATTTTGATGATGGGTGTAAAATTACTACTGTAGGCCTTACTTTACTAATCAGTCCATAAAATCTGCCACATAGCCAAGCAATCTCTGTACACCAACACTGACGGACACACTGTAGCAGCAGAACTGCTGACAAACTCTGGAGTTGTGAATCATGCAATCCCTGCATAGTTCTTGACAAGACACAGATATGTTGTATGTCAGCTGAGCTTGGCCCACGAACTTCTGTCTAAGGTCAAACCATTGCTCCCACAACACTCTGACTGATAATAGATAGTACATGAGTGAAGAGGCATGATACGCGGCGGCTGAACAGGTGGATATAAGGGAATGGCTTCTTCCTGTAACAAATCAAAAGCAAGGATTCTACTTGTCAGCTTGAAAGGCGGGCCGCATCATACTAATCCCTTGGATTAAGAATGGGATCCACACGTATGCCTGTAAGCATTATGAATCCTTTTGGCATATATTGGCATGTTTATGCAGCCGGAGCTGGCACCACATGTCTGAAGAAAGGGCAACCACGCTCCTCATCAGCTCTGCCTATAGAGCTATTAAATATTGAAGATGGATTATAGAATGTAGCCCTAGCTGGATCCAACTGCGAGCTGGAGACTGTCCCATTAGAAACCCTCCCCGGCCCACTCCTCCCTTTCCTGTCCTATCGCTGTATTTATGATGAGAGGTTGCTAAAAAGCAACCTGTTATTTTAATTATTGGTTATTGATATGAATTGATATTGATGCATGGTTTGCATTGAGTGGGTATCGGTGTGCTGTTGCAGTAAAGGCAGGTTGAGGACTTGAGCTCAATGACATGGGAGAATTCTTAACCATGGTATACATAGATGAACATGTGGTAGTTGCTTAATACTTTCCACATACCATCTCCAGGTAATGTTTATCAGCCACATGCCCTCAATCATTGCTGAGCATGCCAACCAACACTTAATAGCCCCAATGTTAACCTTGCTGCAACACCTGTAGATTACACGGGTGGGTGTTTCAGGTTACACGGTCCTGTGGGGGGTGTTGTTAACTTCATATTAGTTTTCAATGAAGTCAGTGCGCGCGCATTCCTACCCAAGGGTCCTGTCCATGGTTATTGATGTTCCACATAAAAACAATGTTTTTTTTTTGCCTCAGTTAGCAAACCGTACATTTTCTTCCGTTGCACTGATGTGCTTCATATTTGACAGCATCAAATTATGCAAAAATGAAGAGGTTGGAGTTTTAGTATGTATATAATTTGCAAGTTTTCTTTTGGTGATCATTTTCTAACCTCTGTCAGGCAAGGTACAGGTTATGGATGACACTGTTTGCCCGCCCCACCTTGCTTCATAAGGAACAAATGTAATCATTTTCATCTATCTTATAAATGTGATTTCACTTGTTTTTGAGAAGTAATTTATTAAAGTATTTATTTTGTAACACTCAGTGTCTTGTCAATGTTTTATATGTTAAGAGAAATGGCTTAAATACATTTGTTGCCTAGAAGCAACATGTTAACAATTAGAATTTACAATTAGAATTATACTGATTTATAACTGTTGTTTGAGTTTATTTAGTTTATCTAAGCTATTGAATTCATTTTTTGCATGTATGTAGCAGCTAGAAGCTTTTTGCCACCAGATGAGATGTCTGGGAGATGACTGATGCCTGAGTCTGTCTGTGGAGCAGCGTTGTGACTGTAACCTGCCACTAAACTTTCTCCTTTAGTCCATGATGATGGTGTGCAGTGGGTGCCCGTCATCATCCATAATGGACAGCAGTTTGTGCAGTGTTCTCCTCTCTACCACCTTCACCAGCTCCACACCCACAACTGACCCTGCTCACCTGACCAACTTGTCCAGTCACATCTTGCTTCCTCCCCAGCATAAAAGAAACAGCTGGACAACACAGTCTGATAGAACATCTGCAAGAGCTTCCCACAGATGTTAAAGAACCCCAGCCTCCTCAGAAAGAACAGGATGTCTGTGTTGGCTGACCAGTCCAACCTATTTAAAACTCTTATGCTCACCTACAAAGCCAAGAATGGACCAGCACCTCCCTACCTTATGGCAATGGTCAAGAGTCGACCTGTACCTCGAGCCCTTCAAGCATGGCTGTCCGAACAGCGGAGTTTCTCGTGGTCTTCAAACACAGACTGAAGACCCATCTTCACCCATAATGCACTTAAGTGAGTGAGCACTAGTAGATGTGTAAGTTATGTGTATGTACTTGTGTTGTGTTGCATTTATAATGACCTTTTTCTTCTCTATAGGTATGAGCACTGGGCTGGGGTTGCCAGGTAGTGCACTTTTTGCTTTATATGTCTGTCTATTGAACTCTCTAGGTATCAGCACTGGCCCCCTGTTCGCGCAGTGTCTGAGCTCATGGTGAGTTTTAGGCTCTAAACTTCCTGTACTAGCTGGAATATTATCCAATGGAACACTAAGCACGGTTGTAAGTTGCTCTGGATAAGAGCGTCTGCTCAATGCCTTAAATGTAAATGTAAATGTAAATATAAGTCCAACCTATCATCCAGGTGCAGTCCGAGATACCTGAAGGTCATAACCCTCTCCACCTTCTCCACTCAACCCCCGGAATAGAGAAAATTTAACATCCGTTTTTAAGTATTTGTAGTATTTTAAGCCAACATGGCCCAAAAAGTGTCCCACAGACGTTTGGTTAAATGTATTTATGTATTTATTTAGCTGCAACTTTAATAATCAGCTTCATTTTAATAAAGAAAATGAATCGGGCATTTTGAAAGACTTATATGCTGAACCAACCTTATGCAGTCCATCTCTATTATGGTTTATAATTATTCATGCCCTCACGGTTCATTTGTTTTGAAGATATACATTATTACCGTTTTGTGGTGCAATATATTATCTTCGCAGTTTAATCTCCTCCAGTCATTTTCAAAAAATTTTAGCAAAATCAATATGGCATATTTCTACATCCTAGGCATTCATTTATCATGTCTAGTTTCAAAAAGGCCAGCACCATGAGTTTCTGGAGTTCTATATGTGTGCACTTGAAAAGATGCCCTGGATTTACTAATCTTGACCGTCCCATGATGATTTCCACATAAATAACTGCATTGCTCACATACTTCTGTGCGCGTCTGTGTTAGCCACAAACATCACTGCTCAAATGGAAACAGGTGGGCCAGCATTGTCCATGTCGAGCCTATGCACAAAAATGTCAGATTAATAATTTTGTGCTTCCACTTTTTGAGCTTGTGTTTATATATTGATCTATATATTAAAGTTTTTCGCACAAACCTGTCAGATCTACGTTACCAACTACTAATCAAAAAACGAGTCCCCCTGTGACAGAAATGTACCTTATAGTGTGTAATAGCGCCACCGACACCAAAATTAGCTGGAATTGGATTTGGCATGAACTGGACAAGTTTCTGGATGTAGGCCACATCAGTGTTCAAGCAGTCGTACTTCAAAGAACTGAGCAGTTGGGCCATATTTGGTGGATGCCTTCCCTGGCACAATTACACAGTGGATTCCCCGTAGACTGGGATTTTAATGCAGTCTCTCCTTTTAGCCAATCATTAACATCTGCTTTGGGGCCATCTTCCACACATGGAACGAGACATTTGTTGCACCCTACCACCTGTTCTCAATCTATTGATCCCGTCACTCACACCCCGCAGGTATTTATAGCCCCATCATCCTTGTGCAGCGCCATCTGCAGGAGCCTGAAGTTACTACCAGCTTAAACACACAAATTGAGATATCAATCAAGTACATTTTTTTACAGTGAGTTAGCACTTCAATTAGCCAACGTTTGTTAATCAACCAAACACATACCGCCCCCCCTTGGGCCTGCAGGGCTACATGGCTCCCGCTCCACTCTGGCTCCACCCACTTTCCTCCTCTCTCACACACCTGCAGCTGACCTAGGATTCATTAGAAATCCTGTATATCCCCCCTCTGGTTTGCTCTAACTATTTGCCAAGTCTCTGATGAGAGACTTGTCTCTGATGCTGCCTGATCTGTGTGTGATTTGACCCCCTGCCTGTTTCAACTGTGATTCTTGAGTGTCCTTAATAAAACCACAGGCTTGCAACCTGCCTCGGCCCCGTCGTCACAGAACACAAGAAACAACATCACGCTTTGGTGAATTGGTGTGGAATCAAGTCCATGTCTTAAGACAGGGATATCCAGGTCTATCTGCTAAGGGCCTGCGAGCAAAAGCAAAGTGGAATCAGGTGTGCTGAAAACCTGCAGCTACATCAGCCCTGCCTGGAAAAGACTGGACAGCTCTGATATGGGGTAATCCGGTTAATAGCGCAGTCATGTTTGTGGTGTCATTTGCCAATATGTGCTCTCAGCTGATAGTGTGTATAGTTCATATTAAGTTCAGGCCTGACATTCCTAAGGAATCTCAGAGGTGTGGGATCAAGGTCCAACAGCATTGTGCAATGGCCCCTGGATCCAATACAATTTCACTTTGCAGAGGCGAATGGAATCTGATTGATTGCCGTTACCTCTGGAGTTATGAAAACACTGGAGTCCAGATATGTATACACAAAGAAGAACACATGGGAATGTGGTGCTTCAAATGAATGCAGTTTATTGAAGATGGCAGTACGGGAAGAACTATCACCAGCACTCACTGAAACAGCAGGCAGGTCATTACCAACCATTCAACTCTACATGAGAGAAGACAGCCACACTTCATCACCTACCCCCGCAGCCCAGCACAGGAGAGCACATGCAACAGTACACTTCCTGAACCTGAACGACATGTGCACAGTTTAAAATCTCTCTTACTGAGACTCCGACACTTCCTACGGGGGTAGCAGGGTGGTACATGACCACCTCTAAAGAAGATTTGTCCTGCCAACCCCAGAAGGTCCAGGCATGCTGCTCTGCCATGGGTGCCCCCAGTCCTCCACAGGGACCATGTCCTCCCCCTCAGAGTGATGACAGAGCACTGCATCCTCTTCCCCCAGTGCACACCATTGCTTCCCCATTTGGTACTCTGGGCAGGCTGTTGTTAAGATGTCCTTGATAGCTGTCTCTGTGCCAGTATCCAGCCAGGCATCCTGCTAGCTACTCCACAGCCCATCCTCGCTGCCTATTATCGCTGTGGCTCCTCACAGCCCTCGGCCAGGCTTAGTCATGGTGGAGCCATGTAGAATAAAAGTGTGAAGCCATCAAACTATAAAATAGCACTCATGGAATTATACAGTCCTATGTGTATATTTGTGTGTGTGTGTGTGTTTGTGTGTGTGTGCGTGTGTGTGTATATGGTGTGTGTGTATATGTGTGTGTGCGTGTGCGTGTTTGTGTGTATATCTGTGTGTTTGTATATGTGTGTGTGTGTGTGTATATATGTGTGTGTGTGCATGTGTGTATACGTGTGTGTGTGTGTGTGTGAATATGTGTGTGTGTGTTTGTGTGTATGTGTGTGTGTGTGTGTGTGTACGTGTGTGTGTGTGTGTGTGTGTGTGTATGTGTGTGTGTGTGTGTGTGTATATCTGTGTGTGTGTATATGTGTATGTGTGCGTGTTTGTGTGTATATCTGTGTTTGTATATGTGTGTGTGTGTGTGTGCGTGTGTGTGTGTATATATGTGTGTGTGTGCATGTGTGTATACGTGTGTGTGTGTGTGTGTGTGTGTGTGTGTGTGTGAATATGTGTGTGTGTGTTTGTGTGTGTGTGTGTGTGTGTGTGTGTATACGTGTGTGTGTGTGTGTATGTGTGTGTGTGTGTGTGTGTGCGTGTGTGTGTGTGTGTGTATATGTGTGTGTGTGTATTTTTGTTATGAGGATATTACTATTTTAATATGAAGCTGAATCAGATTATCTTAAACTAAGAGTTCCATATATGTGTGTGTGTGTGTGTGTGCATGTGTGTGTGTGTGAATATGCGTGTGTGTATGTGTGTGTGTACGTGTGTGTGTGTGTGTGTGTGCGTGTGTGTATATGTGTGTGTGTATGTGTGTGTATATGTGTGTGTGTGTGTGTGTGTGTATATGTGCATATGTGTGTGTGTATGTGTGTGTATAAGTGTGTGTGTGTGTATTTTTGTTAAGAGGATATTACTATTTTAATATGAAGCTGAATCAGATTATCTTAAACTAAGAGTTCCATAGTGAGGGACAGCTTTAATCTACAGTGTGCTGATGTCCATATGGAAAGCGAGTAGCTAGTTTGGGTAATATTACCTACTAGCATTAGCTCCAAATAACTAGAATAGCTCACTAAATAGTTTGAGGGCGGAGCTTATTTAGTCTATTTCCACCTGTTCAATTGGTCTGCACTGCTCCTGTCAAAACTCAGCTCTGGCTGGTATCCGAGATTAACAAGACAAGAAGTAAAATAAAACTTGGGCTCTGAGCCTTGTTACTTTGTGTGCGTGCGTGTGTGTGTGTGTGTGTGTGTGTGTGTGTGTGCGCATACTGAGCAGAGTGGAAGAGCGGCAAGATCTCAGAAAAGATTTCTGATGAGTTGGAGCAGCTTTCACTATCCCGTATGGAGCACAGTTACTATCCATGAAACCTGCCACATCACTGGAGAGTGAAACACGCTTGGAGGAGAGCACTAGCTGCTAATTGTGTTACATGAGCTAACAGGCACCCACTTTGGACCCATCATGTAGAGTGATGGAGTGCGGGGGCTGGGAGGTAGAGTCTTCCTAACTAGCCTCTTATGCTACCTTGGCCATGGATGGCTGTGGCATCATTAGTGATGGAACTTGCAGTCTCCCTGTGATAAGGCCAATGCTGAGACCCTGGTCCTGGGGGGTCCCCTGTTGTGTGCATAGTAGAGGATTTTCCAGCTATTCACCACACACTGGTGGGAATGTGGGAACGTGTATTAAACACATTCCCTTTACCGATGACCTTCCTGGACAGGCATGAGTTCAGGTTGAAACTGCCCGTAAAGGCTCTGTTGATGAACTATGGCAACTCCTGCATGTAGCGAGTCCACATTCAAATGCGGTTTGCAGAGGTGGTTTGGAAAACAGTCACCCGTAAGAGGGTGGAGTGCACTCTGGTACACTTATCTAGAAGCTATTTTAGCAGGATTACACAATCCCAGCAACATGTTTTTGTTCTTGTTTTTCCACCACTCTCCGGTTATGCTGGTTCTTTCACCGGGCTAGTTTTGCTGGGGTCTGGGCTCTTTTACCCCCCATGTTTTGTTTTCCAGTATTTTGGTTAAAGGTGTAAAGTAGCTGGTTTTATGACTTTGCCTTGTTTTGCAATTGTATGTAATGGTATATTCTTCTCTTTATGGTTACACATCCTTCTCTTTCTCCTTCTCCTTCTTCTTCTCCTCCTTCTTCTTCTTCTTCTTCTTCTTCTTCTCCTTCTCTTTCTCCTTCTCCTTCTTCTTCTCCTCCTTCTTCTTCTTCTTCTTCTTCTTCTCCTTCTCTTTCTCCTTCTTCTTTTTCTTCTTCTCCTTCTTCTTCTCTTTCTCCTTCTTCTACTTCTCTTTCTCCTTCTTCTTCTTCTTCTTCTTCTTCTTCTTCTTCTTCTCTTTCTCCTTCTTCTCCTTCTCTTTCTCCTCCTTCTTCTTCTTCTTCTCCTTCTTCTTCCCTTTCTCCTTCTTCTCCTTCTCTTTCTCCTCCTCCTCCTTCTTCTCTTTCTTCTTCTTCTTCTTTTTTCTTCTCCTTCTCTTTCTCCTCCTCATTATTCTTCTCTTGCTTCTTCTTCTCCTCCTTCTTCTTCTTCTTCTTCTCTTTCTCTTCTTCCATCTTCTTCCCTTTCTTCTTCTTCTTCTCCTTCTTCTTCATCTTCTTCTCCTTCTCCTTCTTCTTCTTCTTCTTCTCTTTCTCCTCTTCCATCTTCTTCTCTTTCTCCTTCATCTACTTCTTCTCTTTCTCCTTCTTCCCCTTATTCTTCTCCTTCTCTTTCTCCTTTTTCTTCTTCTCCTTCTTCTTCTCTTTCTCCTTCTCCTTCTTAGTGCATATTTTTTGTCTGAAACTAGTCCCACAGTTTTTAAGATATTAAATTGTTGGTCTGATCAGGAACGGTGTGCTTGTATGCCTTTTCAGCAGATGCATGTTTCCATGTAGGAACCTTTTTTCTGGACTTTTTCCCCAAAGGGAATAAATTGGGAGGAAAAGTGGACACCCATCCCCTGTACTTCTGCTCGATTCACCATCTCAGGACAGACCCGTGAGCATGAATTCTAAGTTGGTTTAACTCCCACTTGTATGAGTCTTTTTCCATCCCTCTTTCCCCATCTTAGAATTCCATTCATTTTCAGCCCCACCCAGCCACTAAGCTGCACATACTCACTCAGGGCAGACCCCCAAACTCTAATCCACAGGCATACTGAGCTGCACTCCTCCATGTGTGGTTTATTCATCCCTCGTTCCTGCCATAGCAGCCACAGCCTAGCTGGAAGTGGAAACCATTTAAGAAAAACAGTTGCACCCAGAAGGAGGTGTGGGATTGCAGTGCTATTGGGAAGGAGGATAAAGGTTACCAGGATCAATAACTGATGATAGATTTAGACTGATATGATCAATATTTATTGAAGTACACATACAGAAGTAGTGTCTGTCAGTAAAGCTTCAGGCCGCCATGTTGGCTAACCCAACATTCCAGATGTCTCGGCATTTGAGTTGTAGAGGTTCCTAATGGTGTCCTGTGATAATCCATCCCATGCAGCTTGAATATCCTCACACAGTTCCTGCAGATTGTGCGGTAGGACTCATTACTGAAGATGACCTGCTGCCATGACAGTCTGGCACGACACTAATGTGTTAGTGTACTGTAAGGGTTTGGTGTATCTGTACTTCCATTATATTTCCAAGTATTTCCATTCCGAGAGTCTGTTTACTTGAACTAAAATTCAAGACGGGTTACTCCACTGGGTCAAATCTGTCCTTTCTTTTGGCTTCTAAGTGCATAAAAATGTAACATCCACAAATCAGGGTACAGCAGTCACTTGGTTTAGAGCTTGTTTTGACCTGTCGGACAGAGAGAGTTCTAGCTAATGGAAGCTGTTCTCCTTCAGTGTTCTGTGCTGATGATCAGTTGAATAGACGTCAGTGTCAGACTAATGAATGAGCTTCTATTAAAGACTGGTGGACTGAAAGACACTTGAGTCTCTTCACCTACACTGAGCTCATGAAGAGTCCTGTTCCAGAAATGATAATAGAACATTAGACCCATAATAAACCATGCTCCTGTTACTCTCCATACTTCAGTACATCTGAAGGTACATACTTTAGTACTGTTACTCCAGTGGAGGTCTAAAGGAAGGAGCTTCTACTTTTTACTGGAGGAGTACTTTACCTTGGGTTTCTGTACTCTAACTCAGATACATGCTTTGTGTCCAGCCCTGAATAATGTGCACTGACGATGTTGTCATTATTAGTCTGGGACTAACATGGTGTAGTATCTGTGTCCGGAGGAAGAGAAGAAGACCGTCCTCTTTGTCTTAGAGCTTGGAAATGAGAAACATTTGGAACAGCAGACCCTCCTCAAGGCTGCTGACGTCTGGTTTATTAAATATATATTTATTTATTTTTGTTTTGATGTGCTGATTAACTTGCACATATCTTTTTTTCTTCATAATGAAATTCCTTATGATGTGAACAGAGTGGTCTGGTGCACTGTTCTGGTCTGGTCTAGGGGAAATTACTGTGCCGGAATTGTTTAATAGCGGGGCTGATGCTAATCAGGTTTAATAGGAATGGTCTAATGTCTTTAATGCCTTTAAAAACTCATTCACTGTAAATGATTCCATGATGGGATTACAGATATGTTCCCTGAGACATTTTGTTCCATGATTTTAAAGGTTTCTCTAAAGGAAAACATATTCCCATATATGGCGGAGGGCTACATATACCATCAGGGCACAGTATGGCAAACATAGTCCCTCAAGAAAACGTATTGCTGCAGATTTATCACCATTTTACCATCAATAACATTACATTTATAAACTCAGGAGACACGTGTAGGTTCACTGGTGGGATTGACGGTAAGTAAAATGGCTATGCATGTAGACACGTTGAACCCTGGTTCCCGTCACCACTACTGTACAGAGATCAGAGTGAGTAAGTTTATGTTTCATATGAACCTTTGTGATTTCTAAGCTGTTGTCCCTGTGTTAGTTCTAAACCTGTTTTCCCCTTGTTTTGTTTCTGTTATCTTTTCAATTTATGGACATGTCTTCAACGATACCCACCTGTGTTTTGACCCCTGCTACCCGGACTCATTCTAATAAATCCACTGTGCACTTGCATCCCGCCTCAACCAATACGTTACAGTTACAAACTGCGAATACTGACGAAAGGGTAGGTCAGGAAATGACCCACATACAGGAAACACACTGGAAATGCATGTTGTGGACCCTTGTCAATCAAAGTGTTCCGTGGTGGTACAGTGAGCGGAAGAAGGAGACGAACATGCAATGTCTAAATCAGTAAGAGTTGGAAATGTTAAGGAAAGTAAGTGGGCTGTAACGCTAGCTATAGTCGATAACCCGCTAGCTAGCTTAAAATAGCCCACTGTTTACAGCCCAAGTGGTTTAGACGTTGCCTGTTCGTCCCTTTCTTCCATCTACTCTTTTACAAACTCTAAAGACCTTCCACAGGAAAAACAAGCCTGCCACAAAATGCACAAATCATGCTTCAGCGTGGTGACCATCCCAAACTCCACTCACTCTACCACCGCAAGACAGTTTGATTGACAATGTCCACAACAAGCACTTCCTGCGTGTTAGACCTAATCTGTTTAGTTTAAAACTATTTGCTTTACACTTCTCGGCCACCGTAATACACCCACCAGCCATAACATTAAAACCACCTCCTTGTATCCACACACACTGTCCATTCTATCAGCTCCACTGACCATACAGTATCATGTGGTGTGAGTGGATCAGACACAGCAGTGCTGCTGGAGTGTTTAAACACTGTGTCCACTCACTGTCCACTCTATAAGACACTCCTACCTTGCTGGTCCACCTTGTAGATGAACAGTCAGAAATGATAGATCATCTGCTGCTGCACAGTGCAGTGTTGGTCACCCTCTAGTCCTTCATAAATGGTCACAGGATGTCGCCCACGGGACGCTGCCCACAGGATGCTGTTGTGCTGGACATTTAGCAGTGACACTAAGGCGTCCAGCAACATTCATCAGGAATTGTTGGAAAAGTGCACACCCAACTACTGTACTCCTGCTCGACCTAGATGTACATTTCTGACACGCCATCTCAGGGCAGACCCATGAGCATGAATTCCAGGTTGGCACTGCTGTGTCTGATCCTTGTGACCCAGAAAGATAATTTTATTCTGCCAAGTATTTAATCATTACAGGCAGAACTGAGTGTTGCCGCATTTTCGTGAAGGTGTCTGAATCAGGCACGGAGTCTCATATTAAAATGTCAATATGTGTAAATGATCATGACGTGTACCGAAGGCAGTCCGTCCTAATGTAGTGTCAATGCAAAATAAATGGCTTTTAAACTGGTAAGACACACCGATTTGTGTGGATATCTGAAAGCACTGAGGCAGCTGTAAAATGAGCCTCTATAAATGACATTACAAACAGAGACTATCAAACTACTCATACGTCGTATATCGTGATCTAATATGGTGCCCTCAGCAGTTAGCACACAGATGGTGATCAGTTATATGATGTGCGATCATTAACTGAATGTTTTTCGATTGGTCTCTATCAACCACACCCTCCTTCTGGGCCTGCTTCACTCTGGCTCCACCCACCCTCCGCCTCTCACACACCTGTAGCAGATCTAGATCTCATTAAGACTCTTATATACCCTTTGTTTGCTCGGTGTTCTTGGAAAGTCTCTGTGCTTTGTGCCTGAATGCTAAGCCTCTAAGTTTGGACCCCCTCCTTTGTCTTCTGGTATTTGGTGTAAGGGATTCCTCGATGATGTTGCCTACCTGTGTTTTGACCACAGCCTGTCTGGACTCTTGATTATTGGACATCTCATAAGAATAACAATAAAGCCTACACACGCAACCTGTTTCAGCCCCAATGTTACAATATTTAAGATCTATTAATGAGGGACCGTCTCAAAAGAAGATCTACCTGATCGAAACTGCTTTGAAACTACTAAGCCTTTTCATGTCTACTGAATTCAATGAACTGGGTGATACTAGAGTTTTCATCTCAGTGGACTAGTTGCTTCTTGTGTCCACATCTTCTCTGTAGTCCTAAAATAACATATTTTCACATGGAAGTACAAATAGTAACAGGAGCAGACAATAAATCAGCCAACATTATATTATTAATTTACTTAATAAGCTCACCGGACAAAAAACGTCTTACCTATTAGGTTGTAACCTCTCCACGAGCACCAGTAACAGCTGTGATTGGATAAGGCATGGTTTCTGGATGTAGGCCACATCAATGTTCAGACTCTCTTGCATCAAAGAATTGCACATTTGGGTCAGATGTGGTGGATGCCTTCCCTGGAACAATTCCGAATTCAGAATTCCCTGTAGACTGGGAGTTTAGCCACTGCTGGTAGACCCGTATGGGTGTACACTTCCATACACCTGCAGATTCAGCTACTTCCTTCACACTATGGTCTTTGGCCACGCCCAAATGCAGTCACTCCTTTTAGCCAATCATTAACATCTGCTCTGGAGCCATTTACCACACATTCCCATACCACAAGACATTCCCTGCACTGTACCACCTCTTCTCAATCGATGAATCCCGCCACTCACACCCACAGGTATTTATAGCCCCATCATCCTCGTGCATTGCCACCTGCATAAGCCTGAAGTTACCTCCACCTTAAACAGACAATGTGACTGATAAAATCTTAATTTTCCTTTTTTTAAAAATTTATTTATAATTTATTATCTTTGTTTTGTTAATCAAATGCAACAGGAAGTAATCAGATTATATTACTTCAGGGTAATAATCCTTTGAATTAGTTGCCATGTTTTTATCAGGTAATCAGTAACCTCTCAACCAAATGGTTGATTACCAATAGGAACTCAGCATTGTCCAGGATGGTACATGCTTTATCTCCCTGCCTTTCAACCTTTTGGCTTCACTACACGCCTTCAAGTGTTCCTACATATGTATTCCTACTAGAGATGGAGGAACGACGATGGTATTTTTGCTGCATGTACCTAGAAATCACAAAGACTGAACAGTGTCGTCTTTACATACTGACTGCACACACCGTGTTGCACTAAAGAGGGATTCAATACAAATAAGCAAAAGCGATTTCTCTCCGGGATTTTTATATTAAGCAGAAACACATCTGATTTGCGCTTGGCGTCAGTGAGACCACAGCAACCAACAGTTGAGCTTGTTTCTTGCCACGGCATTGTTCTGTGAAATGCTCCTTGGTCTGGTTTTCACCAACTTTGCTGCCGGCTGTGTGGCATAAAAGAAAGAACTTGTGTAAGTCCTGCTTATTAGGATACATATTTGTGCTGATGTAGCACATGTTTAGTTTTATAGGCGCTATTGGCAATTCCATGACATTACAGCTTAGCCGCAAAAGTAACACGAGTAGTGAAATAATTTATCTTCCACAAGCATTGATATGTCTATTACATAATACATTACTTTATTGACTAACACTCCAACACTGGTTATTTATATAATATGTTTACAGGTAAAAATGTACCCACCTTGTGTGGTATTAACTCCGGGCTCCTGCAGGTGGTGCTACGATGGAGCTATAAATACTTGTGGGGTGTAAGTGATGGGATTCATAGATTGAGAACAGGTGGTACAGTGCAGTGAATGTCCCGTTCCATGTGTGGAAAATCCCAGTCTACAGGAAACTCTCCTCGGAATTGTGCCAGGGAAGGCATCCACCAAATCTGAACCAACTGTGAAATTCTTTAATGCAAGAATGTCTGAACATTGATGTGGCCTACACCCAGAAACATGTCCAGTCCATGCCCAACTGTTATTCATGGTTGATTCAGTCCAGTCCAAACTGGAGCCCTCTTTTCTGAATAGCCTCCTATAAAAGTGGTTCTACTGTCCACACCGCTGTTAAGTACCAGTTCTGGTCACGTGGAAACGCTCTTACGTTCAGTATTAAATGCAGCTGTGGGTTCTAATGTCCATTTTCACCATTCAACTGATGTCCATTGTGGTCATTCAGGCTTATCCTCTGACCACATTTCCTCCATGAAGTTGGTGGTTCTCCATTTTCCTTCCAGGTTTCAATAACGCAACCGGACAGTTCCGAACCCAATTCCACTCATTTAGCTTCTCCCTGGTTGTTTTCTTTGCCTGATGCAGGACAACAATTTGACCCTCCTGAAACACAGTAGCATCATGGGCGGATATTTCATTTCACTGTTGGGGGGACGATAAGCAGATAACATTCTCAAGAGCAGTTCCTACAGGGGACAACAAAGAGGAGCTCAGGGCATGAATACACAGATGCAGTGCTGTCCATTGTTGTATTAGAGATGTTGGTTGTTCACTATCTGAGGCAATACGTCTGCACAACTGCAGCGGCCAAGATCTGCAAATACACGTGGACTGAGATATGATGAGTTCTCACGGTTGAACTTCCTAATTACTTTTTTTCTAATTACTCCTTTGCAAGTGAAATTTACCTCGGCGAAAAGTTTAAAAGCTATTTAATTTTTATTATGCACCATACCAGTCATGTGGATCCTACCATAGCACGATATAGGTGGCAATAGATAGAAGAAGACACACACCAGCGACATGAAGGACCTGGGAGATGGACAACTGACGAACTGTCCGACATGTGGGGCACCATTACAGACCTCTACATCTCCATTCCAAGACAGTGGGCATGTTGCTATTGTGGCCCGACGCCATACTGAGAGACTCGACTTCTGTATATGCCATTTTGTCATGCAATTGCCAGAGCCGGTAGCATTATGTGGAAGCTAGGAGCTAATCATAAGAACTGCTCTCTTCGTCGGGTGCACCTGAGTGTGTAATGTCTATTTTTGACATTGTCGATCAGCTACAGTTGGCAAAAACCTGAACTTCCTTGCTGATCACTTTCTACCTGCCGTGAAGCTGGAGTCAGCTCCTATTCACCAGCTTCTCATTTGAATTTCCCTGTTCCACCTTAAATGGTGCAGCAGGTACACTCTGCCATCTTAGGCAACTGCTCTTAACTGCTGTACCATTTAAGGTGGAATGGGAACATTTGAACAAGCAGATGGCGGACAAGTCAATGTCTGACTGCTTTTCCAACCTGGGTCAGTACAACCCAGCACTGGCAATCAAATATTTCCTACATGATGGGTCAGTACCAACTGTCTGTGGCCAAACTGCAGCTAAGGAAAATATAAGCATATATAATATTCATTATACTCTGTGTTTCTTTGGTCATTTAGAACTACACTGTATTGCCAAAAGTATTTGCTTGTCTGCCTTCACATGCATATGAACTTCAGTGACATCCCATTCTTGATCCATGGGGTTTAAGATGTCGACCCACCCTTTGGAGCTATAACAGCTTAAGTGTTTCTGGGAACGGGTTCTACAAGGTTTGTGTTAATGGGAAAACTGATGTTAGACGGGAAGGCCTGGCTCGCAGTCTCCACTCTAATTTATCCCAAAGCTGTTCTATCAGGTTGAGCTCGGGACTCTGTGCACACCAGTCAAGTTGTTCCACACCAGATTTGCTCATCCACGTCTTTATGGACGTTGCTTTGTGCCCTGGTGCGCAGTCATGTCAGAACAGGAAGAGGCCATCCCCAAGCGGTTCCCACAAAGGTTACAAAGCATTAGGAGTTCCTTTTGATGAAACTAAGGGGCTGAGCCCAACACCTGAAAAAAATCACCCCACACCATTAGCAGTCTGCATGCCTAGGTGCTTGGTTTCATACACCTGAGGCCATAGAAGTGATTGGAACACCTGAATTCACTGGTTGGGATGGGTGAGTGAATACTTTTGGCAATATAGTGTAGCTAACACCAACAGCTGAGGGGACGTATTACAGGAGATGTGATGCTCTAGATAGTTCTTGGAGTTAATCGTGCTGCAGGGTCCGCAATAACATTAACACTGTTAGTGTGTTAGTTGAATGTGAGTAAGATGAACATCATGTAATCAACAGGACAATAAGGTGGGAGTAAAATGAGAGCATGTGTACTGGAGTCAGGACATGCCCCGTGGACAAAGAGGCCCAGGTCAGCAGTGGCTTATTATTATTAAAGGGAATGGACAGTCAGACCGGCCATCCTGTTTCTGATCTGAGGTATTTTGACTAAAGCATGTAGAGATATTTTATAAGAAACAGGGTCTAATATGTCCCCTTTAATTTACTCAGTGTAGACTTAACATGAGTTTACATCTAGGAATACCTTTCAAACTCTACCTTGACATTTTGCCAACTACTGAACACACTGGACCACTTAGCTGAACATTTGTTTCACATACCTGATTGCGCTCTTGCTTTCGGAGGGAACGGAATACTTTGTGACCTGTATAAAATGTTTTCCCTTACCGGTCATGGATTGTTGTCCGTTCAGCCAGTGTTAAGTGACTGTGACCTAGCTAACGCCTCACGGGCCCAAGCCCAGTATGGCCCGGGAACAGCATTCCTGACCAACGCTGAGCATGTCCAGCTTTCAGCGTTTCAGAGCTCAGGGCTGCAGAAATCTGCTGATGTGCCAAGTTTTGCTCCTCTACACTCAACTAATTAAAAAGATTCCGTCTGCACGTTTGAGTCCCAGACACAGCACGAGCTCAAGTCCGTGGGAGTCAGCAACCATCCGTTTTCATCTTTAAAAGAGAGAGCCCTCCTCCTCTCAAGTATGCTAGGACGTACGCAAGGTGTTCTTGAGAAACATCTCAATTTAAAAAGCTCAGGCGGAGATGGAGAGCTGGATGGCTGTCAGAGAAACTCTCAAGAAGTAGCACAGATCTGAAAAGGCACCAGCTGTTCCGGAGGTTTCCTCCATACTAAGGGAATCGGTGCGTACCCAAAGAAGCAAACTGTGAGGGGATTCCCACACAGTCTGTGAACTGATCTGATATTCAAGCACGCCGCATTGATCTTCCCCTAAAGAGCTTTTACCCCGCCTCCCGCTGCACGAGCGGCCCTGATCACGGGTGGAAGCAGACAGCCAGGCATCCCCCGCTCTGCCCAATTAAAGGCTGAAACTCTGGCGAAGAAGTTACGGAACAGAGAACTCAGAGGAGAGGAAAACAGGCTCACGTGCACGGACACATGGCACACCACCTTCTCTGAGGGCAGCACCTGCATGATATGCGCATGCATGCGCAAACGCATATGGCTATAACACTGTAGCATGTCTGGCTAAGACTGCTTCACATGTGGATCACATGCATCTGTGCACAAGCATGTGATCCACATACACTCAGCGTCAAAAGAGAAGTTGAACAAATAGAAGGAATCAACCAGCAGGGATGAAACTTGGTGGGTAGGTTTGACGTTTTGAGACAAGTTAATGATTTAGGTTTCACACTCGACATGTGACGTTAACAAGGCGTGCTTTACTGCTGTACCTGACTGACCCAAGAGCAATGCCTGCAGGCTGCAGTGATGCCCACTATGAGTCATTCTGTTAGTACCAGCACCCTTGGCAGATGAAGGACTACATGCACGCAGACCGTTACGGTGACTGGCCTTCACACCATGTCAACGTCACCAAGACTGTAATGATGTGGTGCCAGACTGTCATGGACTCAAAATTGTCTTGTTGATAACACACTTGAGAATACAGTATCAAGTTGTTCGCCAGTACAGTGAGTATCAGAAGACAACCAAACTAGCGAAGACGACTGATGGCCCATTTACAACATACAGCGCCAACCTGGATAGATAGATAGATAGATAGATAGATAGATAGATAGATAGATAGATAGATAGATAGATAGATAGATTCTTTATTGATCCCGAAGGAAATTTAGCAGCCAGTAGTGGTTTCACAAAAACAGCACAGATACAAATACAAGTTTAAAAAATGAAACCAGCGTTGTGCAGTATGAAAAATCTAAATGGGTAGGTACCGGCAGCAGTAACGATAAATATATATATATATATATATATATATATATATATATATATATATATATATATCTCAATTCGCAAGGAGGCAAGAAATATATACAAGAAATATAACTGTAGACTGTAGAAAAGTAATAGTAGTAAATAAATGTGCATCAATGTGCGAGGGGCGCAGTTATCAGGAGATAAATGACTGAATTAACATAATAAACATCTGCATATATAGGTATTTAAGTTAAGTGCAGTGTCCAGAAGTGCAAATATACAGTATACACAGTAAAGTGTCTGAGAGTGTCCAGGAGTGCAAATATACAGTATACACAGTAAAGTGTCTGAGAGTGTCCAGGAGTGCAAATATACAGTATACACAGTAAAGTGTCTGAGAGTGTCCAGGAGTTAGGATGTACAGTATATACACTAAAGTGTTAAAGTGCAGAATAAATAAACCTATGATTAAACAAGAGAATTTAGTCCTTAGCAGTCCTCATCCCCCTTCCGGCCCCACTGGGAAGAGTTGAAGAGCCTGATGGTTCTCAGAACAAAGGATCTCCTGAGTCTGTCCGTGGAGCAGCTCTGTGACAGCAGCCTGCCATTGAACTTGCTTCTTTTGTCGATGATGATATTCCATTGTCCCAACTTGGGATATCTCTGTGTGTATATACAGTATAGCCTTACTGACTTTCCACCTGCACTGTTTAACAAAGTCCCCCAATATGGTTCACTGGTAATATTGATACCAATATTTACATGCACCCCATTAGCTCCAATATACTTGAAATATTATCACTAATAATCAGATATTAATCAGTTAATAATCAGTGACTGTATTAGTACAGCTGTTTGTATTATCTTTTATTATGTATCATTGATTATTATGACAGTAAAATTCATCTATATTGGACCAAAAAGGGAACCATGGCATTGGTACCAAAAGAAGAACCTTTTTTGGTTCTATATTCTCTATATGTAGAACTATTTTCAAAAAGGTTCTATGTAGAACCGTATACAATGCATTCTCAATCAATGTGAAAAAAAAAAGTTTCACCATGTAAGCATAAGATAGGTATATATGAAAAACGTGGTTCTAATTAGCTAGAACCACACAACACATTCCTCCAAGTCAGCAGTCCTGCTATTACATATGTCAATACAGCTACAGTATAACACTGAACTGAATGCATACTCAAAGCATTCGCTCCTGTTAATGTTAACTGTATTTGATTCATATTTAATAACCAGTTGGAGTTTAAGCCTAGATTAAGCCAATTATAAGCTTTAATATGTGTGTCTGAATTTAATATGTGTCTGAATACCCAAATACTTCATATGCAGTTACAGTATATTCATATATCTGAAACAAAACCCCCTTCAGTCTCACAGTAACATTAAGAAAACCTTAATGAGCTCCGGTTTCAAACACTTGACAGTCTCACTCAAGTTATATTTAGCGAAGCCGGGACATCACGAGCCAGCAGCTCTTCCCTCAGCTCGGAGCACGAGCAGCTCTTCCTTTCCTCAACAAGCTGAAAATCGTTTCATTTTCGACCAGTAAAATCTCTACACTTCCACACGAGCTGGCTACTGCAGTGCCTTCGGACGAACTGTCAGCGCGCGGCTTCGTTCAGACTTCGAGCTAACCATTTAGCCTCCTGAAAACTACTCACGAGTGAGGCGCGAGGAGCTAACTCTCTGGCTGGCGCGCGCGCGCGCGCCCGGGAGGGAAGCCCACGCAAGAGGAGCGCGCGCACCACCTGAGACCGTCGGACTTTGGAATAGTGATGACAAGTTCGAATCAGTCTCAGGAACCGATTCTTTTGAGCTGTAAGTTTCGGTGCGTCACTGAATCATGAGCCAACATTTTTTTTTCCATCACCGCAGAAGTACGCAGGTGACGACATAAAACAAAATCCAATAAAATAAATACAGAACAATATTTATTATAACACACACACACACACACGCACACATTACATATTTACATATGCAAATAGAATAAAAACAATAAAATCTGATATAAATATATTTATAAAACATGTATAAACATACATATGTGTATAACACATATATAAACAAAACATAAACACACTTAAAAAAAAAAGATTGTTCTTTAATGTTTCTTCAGTGAAGCCAATGGTTCTATTTCATGCCTAAATGGTTCCTTGTATGTTGAAATGATTTGCATAAAATTGTTTTATATAGAACATAAACAAAAAAAATATATATACATATTGCAACAAAATAAACAATATGCCATCATTACAATTACAGAACCATTATGGAACTGTTTCCAAAACCGATTCTGTATAAAAACCTTATACAAAACATTCTCCGTCAACTTAAAGAACCAATTCGCTTTGCAAGCACACCTGGTTCTAAGTAGCTAGAACCATTTCCTTAACTGAGAAACCCTTGGAGAACCCTTTTTTAAACGTGTGCAAAAACAAACAAGCAAAAAAAGTTCATGTGCCCTTCGAAAAGAATCGATTCGAATGAGTCTTTCACGAACCGGACCGTCGCCTCTTCGGAATTCCGTCGAGAACGACGCCACGCGCCTGATCATGTTCGCTCGGAGACGCGCACACGTGCCGGCTCCGTCCGTTCCAAAATTAATCGCCCCCTCCTCCCCACCCTCTCCCTACTACCCCCACCCTCCCTCGCGGATTTACTCCGAAGTGAGCGCGCCGTTAAGCAGGAGCGCTCACAGACAGTGCCGTTCCCGCGCTCGCCGTCGCCGAGGAATCTCCGTTTAGGAAAGAAAGCCAGACATGCGATCCAAAGGAGTGATTTTGTTTTTAGTGCTGGGCGCGTTCACGGCTTACTATGTTTACTCGCCCATTCCGGACGACATTGAGGAGAGATGGAAGCTCATGCTCACCGACTGCTTCTTCAGAAGTTTGAGCAACCTGGTAAAACTGATTTATGGGGTCTAATGTGGAACTTTGAGCGCTCCTTGAGACGCTCTGGGCTTGGATCCAGTTATTAACAATTATTAACCACCAATATTGCATGTTAGGATTCTACATGCGCTGCAGTGTGGAGCACTGAGCCTCTGTGGTGCTGTGTTTTGACTAAGTTGTTCTTACTGAGTCTGCAGTGGCTGTTTTCCTCATATGCAATGATACTGAAAGCCAGTGCCTCTCGTATTAACCATGAGATGATTGTGCATGCTTGAATTTCATTAATACATGATATTTATTAATCCTACAGGCTTAAGGTTTAAATTGCATGCTGGCCAGGTTTAATGTACTGAGCCTGAGCCTCAGTACTGAACAGTCTCTGGAACTGCCTATATTATATACCCAACAGGTCAGTGACTACTGTAGAGTGTCTAGCTGTGCAGGCCTAAGTACTGCAAGGCAGAGTAGCAGTTACAACAGATTATGTCAGGTCATAATCCGAGCAATGGGCTCACCTGTTCTAATAATAGGCCATATTATGGAAATCAATATGTATTTCAGGTGCTGCTGGAGCTGCGTTCTCCTGATTGGGTGCTTTGCATGAGAACTGTGTATACTAGGTCTGTACTGTGATGTCAGTTGTTCTCTTGGCACTGATATAGCAGGTTTTGGTTTGCCGACGTTGAACTCAGTCTATGTGGGAGTTGATAAAGGCTCAACAAATCAGAGGCTTTTATTAAACTTGACACTTTGCAAAACATGAGCAGTCACCGCCCTGTTTACTGCAGCCAAACCACTCACGCTCTGACACATACTTGGCGGATGCTGGGCCACTGTTCAAGCTACGGTGAAATTTAAAAGGCATGGCTGGACTAAGTACAGCTAAGGCCCCAGGGCTCTGTGCATGGACAGGGGGTATTAATGAGCTGAGTCCATGCATAAAGGTGTAGTTGGGGGTCAGAGTCGGAGGATGTGCAAAGTCATGCAGTCCTTCGTAGCATCCTTCTGGAACTGAAACATGTGTGTGTGTGTGAGGCCAGGCGAAGCATAACAAGTACTTGGGGAGACGCTGATCTAAGCCATGTGTGCTAAGCTGCAGGTAGCTAGCCATCGACCTACTGTTCCTTCCCCCCACCACCATCCGATCTCTCCAGCTGATCAAGGTCCTCTGAAGAGATTGATTAGTTGGCTCAGGTGAAGCAGATTAAGGTTTGAACCCAACTCTTCTTCAGGAAGGTAGATCTCCATTAGCGAGGTTGGTGACCACTGCTCTAAGCCGAAAGCCCCCCCAAGCACAGGCTGCTATGGCTAATGTTGTTTTGCAATCTGGAGCAAGTCAGCACAATGCGCGTTGTGGACAAGCTGAATATTACTGTGGTGTTCTATGAAAGCTGACAAAACATGTGAGGACTAAAGAGCGCTATGCTAACACATTGTCAAATGACTAGCGTGCCACATGTCTGTCTCCTGATCCATCAGTCATGTGGTAACACCATAGGACTCCAGTATTTGGCCATGCAAATTTGGAAATATAATTTTTTTTTCCTTTTTTTTTTAAATTATTATTTTCTCTGTAGAACATCAAACATCCATCTATGGACACACTTCACTGAATCCAAATTAAATACAAATGCATTAAAAACATAATATTAAATAATTCATATGGTTGTAATGCAATTATACAGGAAAACAGCTGCACCTAGAAGGAACTGTGGGATTGCAGTGCTATTGGGAAGTGCTATAGGTGCTGTGCTATTGATGATACATTAAGACTGATATGGGGAATATTTATTGAGCTACACATACAGAAGTCTGTCTCTCAGTATGGTGTTGGGCCGCCATGTTTGCTAACCCAACATGCAGACGTCTTGGCATTTGAGTTGTAGAGGTTCCTAATGGTGTCCTGTGATAATCCATCCCATGCAGCTTGAATATTCTCACACAGTTCCTGCATATGTTGTAGTAGGGGTGGAGGTGGAGTGACACACAGGCCTTCTGGACATGTGACTGGTGACAACGACCTGTTCAGGGGTCCGTTCTTGCTTCCGTCACATGCAGCCCAAACGTGAAGCTTTCACCATCCACACGTCTCACAATGTCAAACCTACTCACCAAGTTTCATTCCTGTCGGTTGGTTCCTTCTGGGTGCAGCTATTTTCTTTTAATGTGTGTGTATTAATTCCACATGCTTGTTTACTTCAGTCAGAAAACTTGGACTATATGGCGAATAGCTCCCCACATGCTGGCAGCTGTCAATAAGATACATGCGGCTGCCCCAAGGGTGGGAGAACAAAGGAAGAAATACATGATGTGGACCACCAGTGTTTAACTAATCAGGAAAAGGAGGCATTTTTCGTCAGTCAGTCATATTGAAGTCACAAAGCTGTTGTCAGGGCTTCGCACATGGGGGGCAGCAGGGAGGGCATTGCATCTGGCTGATCTAGACAGCGCTTTAATGCTCTTTGTTGAACTCAGACAGCCATGGGGAAACTGCCATTGCCAGTGCTAGCCAAACGTCTCCACATCCTCGTTGCTGCCTCTTTAGAGCATCAAAAGAGCATTAGCAGGATGCTGTAGCAACCGGCTAGGGGGCGACTTCCTACTTCTGACACCAGTGTGGCGCCTTGTCAAAGAAGAAGAAGCCGCAGCCAGTGCTAGTTGAACAAGCAGGGAAGCTGGCAGGTCACTTCTAGCATTACAGTCTCTGACATTCTCTTCCCATGAGCATCTGCGAGTCCACAGTCTCCATCCCGGTGACCTCAGAGTCCCTTGTTTGGAGTGTTTGGACAGAGTGAAGCATCCGCCTCCACCATGTGGTGGAACTCCCTGAAGGACGCTACTGATTGACAAGGGCTTCCTGTGTGTTAGACCCACACTTTCCATCAGGATTTGCAGTTTGTAAACGTGTTTTGGTACTGGCAAGAGTTTCATGTTTTGTAAATTTGTTTTTACTTTTGAAATTTTGTTTTTCTGAATGCAATTTTATTGTTTGTAATTTTTTTTTGTAATTTTGTTTTCCTGAATGCAATTTTTTTGTTTGTACATTTGTTTTTACATTTGTAATTTGGTTTTCCTGCATCTAATTGTTTTTTAATTTGTAAATTTGTTTTTACTTTTGGAATTTTGTTTTCCTGAATGTATTTTTTTTAGTTGTAAATTAGTTTTTACTTTTGGAATTTTGTTTTCCTGAATGTAATTTTTTTTTAAAATGGTAAATTAGTTTTTACTTTTGGAATTTTGTTTTCCTGAATGTAATTTTTTTTTAAAAAGTTGTAAATTAATTTTTACTCTTGTTATTTTGTTTTCCTGAATGTATTTTTTTTTTTTAATGGTAAATTAGTTTTTACTTTTGTAATTTTGTTTTTCTGAATGTAATTTTTTAAAATGGTAAATTACTTTTTACTTTTGTAATTTTGTTTTCTTGAATGTAATTTTTTAAAAAAGTTGTAAATTAATTTTTACTTCTGTTATTTTGTTTTTCTTAATGTAATTTTATTTTTAAATGGTGAATTTGTTTTTACTTTTGTAATTTTGTTTTCCTGAATATATATTTTTTTAGTTTGTAAATTCGTTTTTATTTTTATAACTTTGTTTTCTATAATGTTTATTTCTATTGCACTTCTCGACCACCATAAAACGTGGACTAGCAGTCCCAAACAGTCATGGGGATGTCATCTATATTAAGCCAGTGCGTCGATATGCTGTATATGCTTGCGCTCTGGACAGTTACGTCCAACCAAATGTAATCATCCGTCCTCCGCCACTCAGCTCATGCAGCTCTTTTCCTTTTCCCTGCTCCTTCTTCTCTCCAGGCAGACATCAGTGAGCTCTTGGGACTGAAGGACTACATGGGGGTGATGATGTTCATCACCTTTGCCGAGCGGGTGGTGACTGCGTCCGACGAGAGGGTGCAAGTGGCAGATGAGCTTTTTGACGGCGTGGAGGTGGTGGTGTATCAGCCCAGGCAGGAGAGAGAAGCTGGAGAGATGAGGAGAGCCATTATCTATCTGCACGGGGGAGGATGGTGCCTAGGCAGCTCCAGTGAGTCCTGTCCCACTCATAACTGCATGACCCTGTAGTTGCTGATCCCCCCTAAGCTATGTTTCTAATTCACAGTAAAAAAAAGTCGAGAAGATTAGATTTGTAGATGAAGTGTGGCATTTATTATCCAAAGGGAAAAATCAACCCATTACACTACAGATTAAACTTTTAGAGTTTGAGTTTTCACGTAGCCGACTTTACACTATGCTTGGCGAAATGATTAAAAACATTCTTCACGAGCCGAACACAGAAAATGATTACACTGTTAAAGCTTAATAAGCATGGATCATTTTCTAATTCAATATATTTTTTTTTATTTTGAATGAATTACATAAGTAACTAAATAATTTAAACATTGAAAATATTCAGAGGGGAAGATTAATAGTGAGAGAGAGGCAAGCCAAACATTCATCATCATCAATACATAACAGCGTACTGAACCCTTCATGTCAGAATTACTATTCACTGTTTACAGAATTGAATATATTGGATAAAAATACTAGCAAATAACAAAATCATATAATGTGGGCTGAACAAAAGTTATCTACACATTATATATATTTAGTTATTTATTCATTTTCCAAGTACAGAAACTGTGCCTGTATTTTTCTTTTATTTTAATACATTTAAATTGAATTAAATGAACAAATAAAAAAATCATTGAAACTTTAAATCAAATCAAACCAATAAAATTAAACTACACACATTGTCATATGATAAGAACAAGGTATTAATAATTTAATTTAGATTAGATTCAACTTTATTTTCATTGTGCAGAGTACAGGTACAGAGCCAATGAAATGCAGTTAGCATCTAACCAGAAGTGCAAGTACAGTATTATTTACATAAAGAGCCGAAATAATAAATATATACATATATAAGCATATCTATATACATATATATGAATGTATAGAGCAGCATTTACAAATAAATGTTTCAACTGTAAGAGTAGTGCAAGTAGGCAGTATGTACACAATGATAATAACATCTGAGGTAGAGATAATATGAGAACAGTATGTAAACATGAGTATACAGTATGTAAACATGTGTACAGTAGGCTTGGTGATGAATAAAGTGCATTAAAAATTTTGAATTCCTTAAATATAACTATATAATAGTAGTAGTAGTAATAATAATAATAATAATAATAATAGTAATAATAATAATACATATTTCAAACATTGTAAATATTTTGAAAGGAAGATCAACAGTGAGAGAAAGACAAGCAATAGAACCAAACACATAAAATACAAAACAGAATTGAATGTGTTGTTAAAATACCAACAAACAACAAAAATATATACAGATGGCCTAAACAAAAGTTATCTCTACATTATCTATACCTACATAACTAAATATAATATATACATTTATTTATTTATACATTTTCCCTGTACAGAAATCTACAATTCAATAAAAACGCTATATTTCAGTTTGTTTTCTTTGGATGTGTTTACTTTAATATTTTTTTAAAATTTTGTTTATTTTATTTCCTTTAATAATTTTTTACCTAGTTTTTTTATACAACCAGTAGTGACCTGTTTTAATAACTTTATGCTCACATGAAACATTAAGAACAAGGTGTGACATTAACATAAAGTAAGATATTTAAAGAAGGATTTTAATTACAATATATACACTACAAATATACTAGTATATATAATATAGAAATATATACCGTATATATAGACATGTGTAGTAGACAATCACTCAGAAGCTTCAACAACTAAATATCAAAACATCTTTCCAGTATTTCGTCTGGCTACTCTGTGTCTTACGGCCCATAGGAAAGAATAATGAGATCAGATTGATTACTCCGTGATCTCTCAGGTGTCCACTCTTAATCTCAAATGGGAATCTCAGTACAATCAAACACGGTTGTCTGTTTTGCCAAGCTAATAATGCTCCTCTAATTCTGCAGCTGAACTCTCGTCTCACCTCCACCCTCTCCTGTGTCTCCATTTGGTCTAACGCTGCTTCTCTGTAGACTGTTAGGGGTTATTAGAGAATGGGCTTTAAGTGTAACAAGCAGCCGCGGAACATCGTTTAGTCAAGAACAGTTTTCCTCTCGGAGCTGAGAGAATCTTAAAAAAAAAAAAAAAATCCCCACACTTCCGAAGTTCAGTTTTAAAAGTTGGTTGCACTTTCCGCTCAATCTCAAACACATTCAGTGATGTGGAGGTTCTGGACTCCGGGGTGGTCAGTCCATTGATCTGAGAACACCAGCAGCTTCTTTGTTGGATGTGTGTGTCGCCCATTCTCAGTGAAAAGCTCCATGAACTGCTACACATCCTTTCTTTCATTCTCCATGGCGTTGAGGTGTCCTCTAACAGTGGAGGGCTGGACAGAAACACATGTGGGTGTGTTCAGGTCTGAAGCTAAAGTGAAGCCTGATGTTCACCTGTCTCTCAAAGATGAAGCTTTGTGTGCTGTTTTTTCTGAAGAGGACATTGTTAGAGGGTCTGCCAGGTCTTTCAGGTGGTTGTTAGGAATCTCATTTTCTCTGTAATCCAATATTTCTCTTTCACATTTTCCTTTGAGCTCCTTCTTGCTTATGCAAACAGTTTATCTTACAGCTAATAGACAATTAGCTAATTAGCTAATTTGAATAATATATAACTTGCACTTAAGGGCCATTTGGACTGGAAATGAAAGTAATGAAGAACAATCTCTGACTTATTGAAGATATTGTGAAAGCACAACTTGGTTTAGTGGACAGCATGAAGGTTTGCTGAAATACCACCTGGACTTGAAAATGAATAAAGGCTACAGAGTGACAACCAAAGCATCATCCTTTCCTTGACTGTTTGTAGTACCACCTCATCTCAGAGTGAAATCACACCCTATCTGTGAAAACAAAAGCATACCATCTGGTGGAACCGTCAGACATTTCTCCGGACTGCGGTAACTCTCGGTAACCAGCCGTTAGATGGATGACATATCATTGGTAACATGATCTGACACGGGACGTCACGCTGTCTGGTCAAGCTGCCGTCAGCGCCGCACAGAACGGAACAGCCACTCCATGCCAGAACTGAGCCAGACAACAAATAGAGTTCTTGGCACCGGCACCTTTTGTCTTGTTGCCTTCATTCACTCAAAGACGTGTAACCTGACTTGTCATTTTCATGGTGTGCAAGAGCATCATTGGTGGAGCTGGAGGTGGTGGTTAAACTGGACTAACTGTGAAAGATAGAGTAAGTGGCTAAATATATATATATTATATATATATATATATACATTAAGGATTTGCACAGTTCAGCCCGATTTGGTGGATGCGCGCTCTGGTTCTCCATAGAAGTCATACATCTGGTCCAGAACTGGGCTTCCCTGATTAACTGAAGGGAAACCGCTTCCTAGCTTTAGGCTAGCATTTGATTCCCACTGCTAGCTGACTAAGCTGAACCATTTACCATGTAACCAGCCGATAGGTGGTTGACATAGCCTAATCTGACATGGGATGTCATGCTATCTGGCCAAGCTGCTGTCAGCACCATGCAGAACAGAACGGCTACTCCGTGCTAGGACTGTGGCAGACAACAAATACAGTCCTTGGCATGGGGGTCTTGTGTCTTATTGCCTTCGTTCCTTTAAAGAAATCTAACTTGACTTCATCATTATAATGGGGTACAACTGCATCATTGGTCTGGGGGTGGTGGTTAAACTGCACTGACTGTGAATCTTAAGTGGCTAAGTGTTGGTGTAGCTCAGCAGATAACACCACTACCCACCAAGGAATCAACACCACATGTGGGAGACTGGGGTTCGGATCCTGGTCTGGGTGACTATGCTGTGCTACACCAATAAGAGTCCTTGGGCAAGACTCCTAACACTACATTGGCCCACCTGTAATGTGATTAACCTTGTAAGTCGCTCCGGATAAGAGCGTCAGCTAAATGCTGTAGATGTAGATGTAGATGTAAGTGGCTAAATAGTGGGTAAGTAGGGTCTTATGGGTCCAGTGCCAACCTAGAAAAACCGGGCCCGTCTTATATGAATGCCCTTAAGCAGTGATTGTGAAGCCACTTTGACCTGTAACTGCATGTTTACCTCAACATGTGGCCTGCCCATCGGGAAAAGTCCTCACAGCTAAAGTCTAAATGAATGCTACTGATCGGAATACCTAAACTCAGGAATGCTCTGGTAAGCCCCAGTATCAATATGAATCACAATGCAGTATCAAAAATGATTGGGTCATTGGCTAAAACATCACAACATGATGATATCTCTGATTTGAGATCTCCACTGCCAATAATATCTCTAATACAGTTATTGCTTATGTTATCCATATTCCACTATTGTAATCTCTCCTTGGTCTCTATGCTTTCCTTCTTTCTCTTCTTTCTCCATCTTTTCTCTCTCTTTTTCTCCTACTCCAGGAATGGGACCCTATGATCTCTTGGCCAGACAGATGGTTACAGAGCTCAATGCGGTTGTTGTTTCAGTAGAGTGAGTATTGTGTCTCTTTTCTCCTCCTCTATAAAAACAAGGCTGTTCCTGTCCGTTCTGCCAATAAGTGTGACTATCCGGTTTGAATTGATCTTTTTATGGATTGATAAAAATCACCAGTTGTCTTTATACTGTTGTATAACCTTCATAATAACCTTTGATTGAACCCGAACTGGATTTAGCAAAGCTGGATTATGAACGAGTTAAATGAATGCTGATCTGGTGTCATCATATCACGGATGAACCTTGCTGGAAGGCCTGGCAGCTCCGGGCCTTTTCAGTAGGGATCCACTTAGCTGCGCTTGTCCAAACAGCGCACAGTGAGCTTTATGCTGTGTTCTGTGGTCTGCCTCTCCCAGACTACACGGGGCAGTACAGTAAGCCTAGGATCTGCCTAAAACAGCAATGTAGGCATTCCACTTTGAACACTCAGCATCATTTTCCCAGCAATGTGTTATTTTAATTTTAGGTGCATGCTGGATAATTGCCCAAGGAGTCTAAGGTAGTGATAATAAACTGTATATGTGGTGAAAGATAATAACAGGCAGGCAGCTACGGTTCCTCTGTTATGGACACACTTGCTGACTTTTTATCAAAATGCCATATGTGTTCCTTGTGTGGTCAAGCCAATACACAGACATATCGGAATATAATGACTACCTACCTAATAGTGGAAACTATACCCACCCATGGCTCAGATGGCGAGACGTTGCATGGACTGTATTAGGTGCTGGAAGTATCTGGAGGCACTTGTGCTTATTGTGACTCTAACTGGGCCCTGAGATCCCTTAGATTGTGTAGTTATGGGTCAACACTTTGAACCTGGTGATCAGAGTGTTCCCAGGTGTGGATTGAGTTCGGGTGAGTTAGCAGGCCAGGGAAGGACACCAAAGTCACAGTCACGCTCCCGAAACCACTGCTGAACCACCCCTGCGTGGGGTGTGGCGTAACCCTGGAAATAGGTCCGGAAAAATCAGGAAAGACTGTCAACAAGTGCAGGTGCATATGATTTGCTAAGTACCCACTGGCATTCAAAGACTCATGCAGGTGTATTAGTGGTCCAAGATCATGCCCCCCACCCCTAGAAATGTACACAGTCACCACCAACTTTATACAGCAAGAACTTGGATTTGTCATGGCAACGCTTTTCCAGGCCAGAGTGTCCAATTTCGGAAGTCCTGTGCCAACCGGAGCCATGTTGACGATTTGACCCTAACCATGTGTGTGCTTCGCAGTCCCAGATGTAACAGTGTTCAGATTGGTCTGTGCGACTCGCTGAGTCATTGTTACCACTGTTATGCCGTCGGGGGGCACTCATGTAGGGGAGGTCCATTCTCGAAACACCCTCACTACAGCGACTCTAGAACAAACGTAGTGGTTTCTGACATGCTACCACTCTACGCCTGGTATCCTATGATCATGCCCTTCTGGACAACAGTCTTATTTATAGGTGCAACAAACCGTGTCACATGGCATCTATGACTCCCTGGGCTAAGTTCGTTCCAAACCAGGGGTGATAATAAAATTTTGATAGGGCCATGTATATTATTATTGTCAGAATCCAGAACTGTGCCAACGTCATAGAGGACATTTCATTTATTTAAGTTGTTCATTTTTTAGCATCAGGAAAAAAGCAGGCAAAGTCACATGGGCAACTGAACAGCTAAACATAAATCACATTTTATCAGCATTTAATGTGCCCAGGCTTAATGTGCCTTTATTACAGCTTTAGCTCTTTACAAATGACTTATTTAAAAAAATCTGTGGGGATATTTTCAGCAGAGGCTACTTTCAAGATAAAGCTTCACAGATAATAGGTTTTGGCTTGCAAAACCTTTCACCCATAGATACCAGGTTTCTCCAGTTTGCTGATTTACCTCACAGCTCATTGAGTCTGCTCTTTTTAAGGCATTGAACAACTTACTTTTAGCTGTTGATTCTAGATAGCGTGCCGTTGGAATGCTTGTGGCCCTTAGCGCAACCTTTGACACTGACCCCACCATCTTGTTGGACTGCCTGAAGTGTGGTGTTGAGGTCCAGGGTGCGGCACTAAAGTGTTTTTCTAAAATAGTTTTGTGCCAGAATGGTTTATCATATTCGTCTGCACTTACTCCTTGTGGGGTACCTCAGGGCTCTGTTATGGGTCCTGTCTTGTTCTTATACAGGCTCACCCTTCGAGTAGAAAATCTCCTATCACTGTAACGCACTTGGCACACAGCAAACCGGGTCAATCTGTCGGTCTGTGCCCTGTTTCCATTTGTTTGAGAGACCTACAGTCCTGGAAGCCTATAAACTTTATTTAAACTAAATCAAGACAAAATAGACTTCACTATTTTGGGAAACCTTAACTTGGCCAGAGGTATTAGTAATGATATTACCACCAGTGACTATATGGGGACATTATCATCTAATATGCATAGTCATGTAGAAAATATTGGTGTCTGATTCTGTCCTTTCAGAAGCAGATATAACATGTTTTTCAGGTGTAGCAAAACTTCCCAAGATTTAAGATTCAAGCGTTTATTGTTAAAAGCAGATTACCTTTTAAGCACCTGAAGCCAGATGTTCATGCCTTGATTTTTTCTTGTTCTAGGTACTAGGTGTGTTTTTCTTAGGCCTAAACACATACAGAAAAAAACTATTGGTCCCCACAAACTTTGCTTTTGTGGTCAGGACAGCAAGTAGCTTCTGGAACTGTGAGAAATCTCCAGCACTGTCTGTAATTTTCCAGAATCTTTATGACCCGTTTTGTTTAGAACTGTTTAGTGCCTGAGACTGTCCAGTAGTCTACATAGCAGTATAAATACAGGTCCATTAAAACCGCCATTTCAGTTTACGGTCCAGCTGAGTAAGTGGATAGTGGATACAGAGCTACAGGTCAATTAGTGCGGTTGACGGTTGGTGTGGCACAGTGGATAAGACCTCTAACCTCCAGGAAGCTACCACACCATCTGGGAGATGGTTCGATTCCTAGTCTGGGTGACTAGGCTGTGCTACACCAATAAGAGTCCTTGGACGAGACTCCTAACACTACATTGGCCTACCTGTAATATGATTAACTTTTAAGTTGCTCTGGATAAGAACATTAGCTAAATGCCTCAAATGTAGAGGGTATTAGGAGATCCGGCAGACGCATTCGGCTACGCCTGTGGGCCAATATATCACCACTAGAGTAAAGCCGTAATCGGCGAAAGCCTCTGCTAAGATGTGCGAGGCCTACAGAGCATGCTTTGGCATGGCTGTCGGGGTCCGAGACAAACCTTGGGCTCCTGATTTCATGTGCGAGCACTGCAGGAAAACTCCTGAGAGAATGGTGGAATTTTAATATGTTGAGTTTTGAGGATCCATTGACGTTTAATGGCTGTTATTAAGAAATGTGTAAGTGTTTTTGATATTCTAGCGAAATATATATTACATTAGAGTAAATATTTACTGCACCTTGTTAACATCACACCCGTTACTGAATACAGGAAACACATAACTCTCATTGTCCTGCTCTTGTTAATCGTTACATAGCGTAATTTCAACACTTGTTGGACTTGGGCATATGTCAGTCGAGGTTGTTGTGTCTACAGCGTGTTCATGAGGCTCCAGAATGGCCAAGAAAGAGGAGCACGTTACCCCAGTACTCGTGGCAGTGCACTGGGCTGCCTGTAAAATACAGAGGTGAAGGTTTTATTAGGTGTTGTTCGTCTTAAAAGCTTTACATGACTTGGCTTCCATGCTACCTCATGAATCTTATGATCTTTCAGCTTCTTGCTCTTAGCTATTGCACTCTCGCGCATGAGCTTCAGAGGTGACCGGGCCGTTTCTGTAGCTGTCCCAAGACTCATACGGAAATCCCCAACAGATTTTTTTGCAGGCGTTGAAAGACTATGTATTTAGTCATCTGTTCTGTCTTGTCTTGTCTGTTCTGTCATGACGTCCCTAGCTGTTCTCCTTGGGTTCATCATTGTTTCATTTTATTTGTTTTTATTTGCATGCCATTTTCTTTTGGCCAACATTTGTTGTTTGTTGTGTGTTAAATGTAATATAGGAATAAAGGAGACTTCACTTGATGCCCCTCCCTCAGGTTTTTGGCAAGACTCATGGAAAAGGCTTTTCCTGTAATCTGTAATACACTCACCATCAAAAGAACAGTTGCACAAACAGTTACGCCCAGAAGGCATGAACCAACAGGAATGAAACTTGGTGGATAGGTTTGACATTGTGAGACATGCAAATGATTCAAGTTTCGGCCACACATGAGTCATCCTGTCAGTGCCAGCACCATTAGCAGACGGTGCAGGACTATGCACATGGACTGTTATAACGACTGCCCTTAACATCACGTCAGCATCGCCAAAGTGGTGCAGTGGTGTCGTACCAGACTGTCATGGAGAGACATAGAATGGCAGCGGGTCATCTTCAGTCATGAGTCCCGCTTTGGTCTTGGTGGAGACGACCAATGAATCCGTGTGATAAGGTAAACCAAGATAAACGGTTTGTTGTCACACGTCCAGAAGGCCTGGTGTCACTCCACCTCCACCTTTACCACACCATCTGCAGCAAATCTGTGAGAATATTGAAGATGCATGGGATGGATTATCACAGGACACCATTAGGAACCTCTACAGCTCCATACCAAGATGTCTGGCATGTTGGGTTAACAAGCATGGTGGCCCAACACCATACTGAGAGACAGTGTATCATCAGTTATTGATCCTGGTATCCTTTATCTTCCTTCCCAACAGCACCTCAACCCCACTCTTCCTTCTGGGTGCAGCTACTCTTTTGATGGTGAGTGTATTTCTGTCATTTCTGTGGTATTCTATAATCTTACCTGAGTCCTGTGCAGGTACCGTCTGGCCCCAGCTCACCACTTCCCAGTCCAGTTTGAGGATGTGTACCACGTAGTCAAGCACTTCCTCCGAACGGACGTTCTGGATCACTACAAAGTGGACCCGGGACGCGTGGCAATATCAGGGGATAGCGCAGGAGGCAACTTGGCGGTAGCAGTGACTCAGCAGGTGAGATGCAGTCACAGCAGTACAGCCGGGCATCCTGCAGCCTGTTTGGTTTGGCTAAATAATTTGTGGACGATTTTTAACATTTATATGAAAATCAGGAAAAGAGAAACTCCAGCATGTACAGTTCCACCAAAAACAGGGTTGCCAAGAATGTTACAATGATGCAAAGACAATGAATTCAATACAGTTTCATGTTGTTTGTACCAGGAGAGCTTTCCAAGCTAAATACATAAAAAAAATATGTGCACATAAATAACTGTAATTAGCTTAGTCAGGTTTTTCAAATTGACAGATTTATTTTCACCACAAAGCAGAACAGAAATAAAATCTGTTTTTGATGAATTTGGTCATAAAAAAAGGCGTAATTTATCCCAGGGAGCTGTATTTCTCTCACTGTTGACTTTTACAGGCTTAATAATGAAACTACATTAAAAGTAACCCTGCTATTTAGAGTCTGTACTTTTGTTATGGACCGTATGCCCTGTGTGGTATTTATATGATTAAAATGAATACTAAATGATGCACTGATTTCAACACCTTTTTAAAATGTCTACACATCATCTACGCTACCACTCAAAAGTTTACACAAGGCTACTCATAAATGTTCTCCTTCTGTTTATATTAATACCTAACTGGAGATTGAAAGTGAGGAAAGTGTTTACCTTCAGATGTACTTAAGGATGGAGAGTAACAGTACTAAAGTATGTACCTTCAGACGTACTGAAGTATGGAGAGTAACAGGAGCATAATTTATTACGGCTCTAAGGTCCTATTATCATTTCTGGAACAGGACTCTTCATCAGCTCAGTGTAGGTGAAGAGACTCTAGTGTCTCTCAGTTCACCAGTCTTTAATAGAAGCTCATTCATTAGTCTGATACTGGTATCTATTATCAGCACAGAACACTGAAGGAGAACAGGTTCCATTAGCTAGAACTATAAAATAACTTGAATCAAAAGTTTCAGTTTAAGATTTTTTTGCAACTCACAACTCAAAAAAATTACTTACCTTACTGTACTGCATCTGTAGGTCTCTGTTCATAAACATAAACTAGCCGAAACACATTTACCATAAAAGGAATTAGCAGAAGAAGACGCTAGCCAGTCACGAGTGCATGTGTATATACAGTATTTCTGTATTGTGGTTTGATCTGTGGCTTTACTAACTCCATCCTGGTTTACCTACCTTCCTCCAGGTGGTCCTTAACGTAGTCCAGGCCTGAAAGGGACTGGATGCTGAGAATTCATGAATAAGCTTGTTTTGTTTGGACATTTTTATGCGACGTAAGCCGAAAGGCATATAAGCCGACAAATCTTCTCATAAGTTAGTGGTGGAAACAGTAAGATATTTGAGTTTGAGATGTCGGCCAGGAAGTGGTGAGTTAAAGTACGAAATCCTCCAAAACAGAAATAGTTCAGTTAGGTAGAGGTAGCTAAATTGTTTGTTCAATACAGCGGACACACTGAGAAACTGGCTGCATTTGACAGAATTAAAATGAACTATTGCTTCCTGTTTGTGTGGAATTCTGGATAGTCAAGGACCGATGGCTGTCCTCATGTCACCTGTGTCTGTATTTATAGTCTTTCTTTGACCTCAGTTGCAGCTGGACCCAGAGCAGCCCGTAAAGCTGAAGGTCCAGGCCTTGATCTACCCAGTACTGCAGGCCCTGGACCTCAACACTCCCTCCTACCAACAGAACCAGCACATGCCCATCCTACCACGCACGCTCATGGTGCGCTTCTGGAGCCTGTACTTCTCCAGCGACAAGTCCCTTTTCTGGGCCATGATGGCCAACGACCACAACAGCCCGGAATCAGCCGCCCTGCTAAAGTTCGTCAACTGGAGCACCTTCCTACCGGAGTCGTACCGCCAGGCGTACAATTACAGCACACCGCCCATAGCAGCAACCAAAACATCCGAGAGCTCCAATGGCCCCAGCCATTCCATCACAGACCCCCGGGCCTCTCCTCTGCTGGTGCCCGACGACGTGCTCCGTCCGCTGCCCAAAGCCTACGTGGTGACGTGCGAGTACGATGTACTGCGGGACGATGGTATAATGTATGTCACGCGCTTGCGCCAGGCTGGGGTGGAAGTGACACACGAACATTACTCGAGTGGTTTCCACGGTGCCCTCATGTTCACTGTGTGGCCCACTGACTTTGCGATCGCTCAGAGGATGACGAAAAACTATATACTGTGGCTCAAGCAAAATTTGTGAATTGTCATTTTTACCACATATGTAAATTAATCATCCAAAAAATCTACAATCTGTATGATTTAGCAAAAACGACAGATGGTATCACTTTCCAAACACTGTAAATTGCAATTTTACAAAATTTGCAAATGATAGAATTTTACCATATGTGGAAATTATATAGCTACAAATTTTGTAAATTGCATCATTTTACTAAAATAGTACATTTTATAACTTTACAAAATTACGAAATAGCTAATAGCATGTTAAAAATGTAAACTACACAATCTTTTTCAAAATGAGTCAAATATGTAATTTTACAAATTGTGTGAATTATATATATATATATATATATTATTTATAAAGTAATTTTTTTCGGAAAATTTGCTCATTTATGTAATTTTACAGAATTTACACACACATAGCTACAAAATGCATAATGTTATTTTACAATTTTAGCAATAATGTAAATATCATAAATTTAATTTAAATAAATATTATAAAATATCATGTGTGCAAAAAAACATACAGATGGCTATTAAAAAATTAGGGAATTACAAAATAACCGCAAGCCATTTGTAAATGACA
>JAMWET010005699.1:42500-45505 GCA_024036415.1 Prochilodus magdalenae
GTAGGGCCTCCTTTTTGCGGCCAATACAGCGTCAGTTCGTCTTGGGAATGACATATACTGCGTCCTGCACAGTGGTCAGAGGGATTTTAAGCCATTCTTCTTGCAGGATAGTGGCCAGGTCACTATGTGATGCTGGTGGAGGTTCGTCCTTCTTGGTGGTATGTTGACATTACCCTGGAATATTTTAAGCAGAACTGTGCTCTTACCTGCTAACTGAACCTTCACACTCTGCTCTTACTGGTGCAATGTGCAATTAATGAAGATTGGCCACCAGGCTGGTCCAATTTAGCCATGAGACCTCCCACACTAAAATGACAGGTGTTTCAGTTTCATTGTCCAACCCCTGTATTTGGTCTCTAAGGACCAGCAAACCTGCAGGCAAATAGTGATGCCCTTTCCACTAAGAGAGGGGGAAGAGAAGAAGAGAAGACAGCTTCCCAGGCTAAGCCAATACTCTACTACACACACATAAATATTGTCATAAATATATACAAATATATTTTAATGAACTCTTTGAAATGCTTTATGTGGGGTTGTAACTTTCATACTATGATACATGTATGTGTCGTGTATGTGTCAACTCCAAAGTTGATTTATGTGACTTTTAGCCCTTATAACACAACAGACTGCTGTACAATCCAAACTTTCAGTTTCGTTTAGATAAGCCATCTGCACAGTTGCTGAGGTATATCCGGTGCAAAGAAACCACATCTCCTGACATGGCTTGAAACCACAGATCTCCTAAGATTTCTTCTAGATAAAATCTTTCATTAACTTAGAAGCATGGAATAGAAGCATGTAAGCTTCCTCGACAAAAAAACGAGTCACCTTGTGTGTGAGGTGGTAGTAACTTCAGGTTCCTGTAGATGGCGCTGTACGAGGATGATGGGGCTATAAATACCTGTGAGGTGTGAGTGATGGGATCCATAGATTGAGAAAAGGTGGTACAGTGCAGGGAATGTCTCGTTCCATGTGTGGTAAATGGCTCCAGAGCAGATGCTAATGATTGGCTAAAAGGAGTGACTGCATTTGGGCGTGGCCAAAGACCATAGTGTGAAGGAAGTAGCTGAATCTGCAGGTTTATGGGAGGGTGCGGTCATACGGGTCTACCAGCCATGGCTAAAATCCCAGCCTACAGGGAATTCTCCTTGGAATTGTGCCAGGGAAGGCATCCACCAAATCTGGCCCAACTGACCAATTCTTTGATGCAAGAGTGTCTGAACACTGATGTGGCCTACATCCAGAAACTTGTCCAGTTCATGCCCAATCCAATCACAGCTGTTATTGGAGCTTGTGGGGGTCTTATGAGCTATTAGATCTATTGAATCTACTCAGTGGTGCCTTTACACATATGCCGGTCACCCAGGTGGTGGGCACTGATGGGGCGTTTGAAAGACTGATGTGGTTGGGGGGTCTGGAGTTGGGATCATGTGTACAGCTGCAATCTTGAGGATGCAACACTTTACCAGACAGCATCATTCGAACTCCATACTGGAGGCTTGTTTACTTGCAAGCCGGGGTCTGTTGCTTAATATGTTCAGGAACCTCCTACTTTTGACAGGCCATTTGCCTGGTACGCAATACCCTAAACCGTTGCTTCTGCTTGACTTGTAGGGTCAGGTGACTTTTAAAAGGGGCTATAACAAAACACTGACCCACATGTGGAACAATTCCGAGGATATCTGGCTTACTAGCTAATAAAGCCTTAAAGAAAACTCCTGAAGAGCTTTCTAATATGTGATGCCCTGACATTCACGTCTTATTTTTAAATCCAATAATTATATCATGCTCCAAATTGCTCATCACGGTGAGCGGCTGCTTGTGAAAGTTTCTTGGACAGATTGAACCCGGTGGATGTGTGTACCTGTGGATAATAGCCGCTTGAGCAAATCCTTGTGGCATGCGATAGAAATAGATGTACGAGGAACCAGGCTGAGATTAGGGATAATGGGAATGCTGTGACAGGGATTAAAACAGGCCTCGGCAGAACTGCTAACAATGTATGGAAGGCCTTTATATTAGCTCTAGGCTTGATTGAATGATACCCATTCCAACGATTCCAGATGATCAAAGGTACAACCGGGAAAAGTGCCCTAGGCCAAAATGTGGAATCTGCTGCGAGATGAGGCCTCAGCACTGAAGATATCCTCCAGGACCTATGACCTTTTTGGAATGCAATATCAAACGGGCTTAAGTTGTGGACAAAAAGCGAATGCTGTTGCTGGGGGCAGTGGGAAGACGCTGATATCTGAGATACGTGATAGAAAGCTGTACACCATGTACCATGTGCTCTTCATTAACCTTTTGATATAGCTAATCCAGGCTTATCCGTCTTGCGTATGCATGCATAGTTCTCCAGCTAAAACCAACACAGCCTGATCTCACCCACTTCCTTAGATGTCGGCAAACACAGATAGAGATCACAGAACACACAAGGTTTTAAGATGTCCCTAGATGTCTTCAGACCACACTGTCCTGTTCTGTCTCATTCTCAGAAGACGGAATCTTAAGAACTGTGAGCCCGTTTGCTTTCTTTTTGCTGGAAAGAGTAGACACTTTGGCAGAACGTAAATCTGAGGTGGAAGGATATTGCTCATCTACCCCAGTCTGCCTTTAAAAAAAAAAAAAAAAAAAGGGACATACAATGGAAATGCTTGTTGTTTTGAAACACGGCCTCGGAAATCGCTGATCCCGGAAAAAAAAGTCCTGGCATGTTGCGTCGGCTTCGGCACAAGTCCCTATCAGGAAGACTCCAATGATATGTCACTCCGTCATTCAGTACTCCGGCCAATCAATCTACCGCCTTGTCTTTGAAAGGACTCAACTGGCGTCCCGGTTCTGGTGCTTTCAGGTGCCAGTGTTCCAACATTCTCCTCCTTCCACCACCAGTATGGTCCTGGTTCTGTTGTCCAGGGAGTAGGATCCAGCCATGCTGTCCATATCTACCAGGATCTGCAAAGGTCTGAATGCTTCAAGAGCTGGGCCCAGGTTGGGGTCTACACCAA
>JAMWET010005700.1:0-81342 GCA_024036415.1 Prochilodus magdalenae
TTGTTTCAGTTGTTGTTGGTGCTGTGGTTGTCGCAGGTTCAATTGTGGATGCACTAGTGGTAGGCGACTCTGTTGTTAGAGTTGTGGACATTGCTGTTTCACTGGTTATTGTGGATACTTCAGTGGAAATTGTTGTTGGTAGACCAGTTGTCTCAGCTGGTGTCTGAGATGTAAATGTAGTAGACTCCACTGTGGATACACTAGTGGTGGGAGCATCTGTTGTTAGGGCTGTAGTTGTGGGTACCTCAGTAGTAGTGTCTGATGTTGCAGTTGTGAGTGAAGCGGTTGTTTCAGTTGTAATTGGTACTGTGGTTGTCACAGATTCAGTTGTTGATGCACTAGTGGTAGGAAATTCTGTTGTTAGAGTTGTGGACATTGCTGATTCACTGGTTATTGTGGATTCTTGGGTAGAAATTGTTGTTGTTAGACCAGTTGTCTCAGCAGGTGTCTGCGATGTAAATGTAGTAGACTCCACTGTGGATACACTAGTGGTGGGAACATCTGTTGTTAGGGCTGTAGTTGTGGGTACCTCAGTAGTAGTGTCTGATGTTGCAGTTGTAAGTGAAGCGGTTGTTTCAGTTATTGGTGCTGTGGTTGTCGCAGGTTCAGTTGTTAATGCACTAGTGGTAGGCAATTCTGTTGTTAGAGATGTGGACATTGCTGATTCGCTGGTTATTGTGGATACTTCTGTAGAAATTGTTGTTGTTAGACCAGTTGTCTCAGCAGGTGTCTGCGATGTAAATGTTGTAGACTCCACTGTGTATACACTAGTGGTGGGAGCATCTGTTGTTAGGGCTGTAGTTGTGGGTACCTCAGTAGTAGTGTCTGATGTTGCAGTTGTGAGTGAAGCGGTTGTTTCAGTTGTTGTTGGTGCTGTGGTTGTCGCAGGTTCAATTGTGGATGCACTAGTGGTAGGCAACTCTGTTGTTAGAGTTGTGGACATTGCTGTTTCACTGGTTATTGTGGATACTTCGGTGGAAATTGTTGTTGGTAGACCAGTTGTCTCAGCAGGTGTCTGCGATGTAAATGTAGTAGACTCCACTGTGGATACACTAGTGGTGGGAACATCTGTTGTTAGGGCTGTAGTTGTGGGTACCTCAGTAGTAGTGTCTGATGTTGCAGTTGTGAGTGAAGCGGTTGTTTCAGTTGTTGTTGGTGCTGTGGTTGTCGCAGGTTCAGTTGTTGATGCACTAGTGGTAGGCAAATCTGTTGTTAGAGTTGTGGACATTGCTGATTCACTGGTTATTGTGGATACTTCGGTAGAAATTGTTGTTGCTAGACCAGTTGTCTCTGCAGGTGTCTGCGATGTAAATGTAGTAGACTCCACTGTGGATACACTAGTGGTGGGAGCATCTGTTGTTAGGGCTGTAGTTGTGGGTACCTCAGTAGTAGTGTCTGATGTTGCAGTTGTGAGTGAAGCGGTTGTTTCAGTTGTTGTTGGTGCTGTGGTTGTCGGAGGTTCAGTTGTTGATGCACCAGTCGTTGGTAATTCTGTTGTTAGAGTTGTGGACATTGCTGATTCACTGGTTATTGTGGATACTTCGGTAGAAATTGTTGTTGCTGGACCAGTTGTCTCTGCAGGTGTCTGCGATGTAAATGTAGTAGACTCCACTGTGGATACACTAGTAGTGGGAACATCTGTTGTTAGGGCTGTAGTTGTGGGTACCTCACTAGTAGTGTCTGATGTTGCAGTTGTAAGTGATGCGGTTGTTTCAGTTGTTGGTGCTGCGGTTGGTGCAGAATCAGTTGTGGATGCACTACTGGTAGGAAAATCTTTTGTTAGAGTTGTGGACATTGCTGATTCACTGGTTATTGTGGATACTTCAGTAGAAATTGTTGTTGCTAGACCAGTTGTCACAGCAGGTGTCTGCGATGTAAATGTAGTAGACTCCACTGTGGATACACTAGTGGTGGGAGCATCTGTTGTTAGGGCTGTAGTTGTGGGTACCTCAGTAGTAGTGTCTGATGTTGCAGTTGTGAGTGAAGCGGTTGTTTCAGTTGTTGTTGGTGCTGTGGTTGTCGCAGGTTCAATTGTGGATGCACTAGTGGTAGGCGACTCTGTTGTTAGAGTTGTGGACATTGCTGTTTCACTGGTTATTGTGGATACTTCGGTGGAAATTGTTGTTGGTAGACCAGTTGTCTCAGCAGGTGTCTGCGATGTAAATGTAGTAGACTCCACTGTGGATACACTAGTGGTGGGAACATCTGTTGTTAGGGCTGTAGTTGTGGGTACCTCAGTAGTAGTGTCTGATGTTGCAGTTGTGAGTGAAGCGGTTGTTTCAGTTGTTGTTGGTACTGTGGTTGTCGCAGGTTCAGTTGATGAGGCACTAGTGGTAGGCAAATCTGTTGTTAGAGTTGTGGACATTGCTGTTTCACTGGTTATTGTGGATAGTTCGGCAGAAATTGTTGTTGTTAGACCAGTTGTCTCTGCAGGTGTCTGCGATGTAAATGTAGTAGACTCCACTGTGGATACACTAGTGGTGGGAACATCTGTTGTTAGGGCTGTAGTTGTGGGTACCTCAGTAGTAGTGTCTGATGTTGCAGTTGTAAGTGAAGCGGTTGTTTCAATTATTGGTGCTGTGGTTGTCGCAGGTTCAGTTGTTAATGCACTAGTGGTAGGCAATTCTGTTGTTAGAGTTGTGGACATTGCTGATTCACTGGTTATTGTGGATACTTCGGTGGAAATTGTTGTTGGTAGACCAGTTGTCTCAGCAGGTGTCTGCGATGTAAATGTAGTAGACTCCACTGTGGATACACTAGTGGTGGGAACATCTGTTGTTAGGGCTGTAGTTGTGGGTACCTCAGTAGTAGTGTCTGATGTTGCAGTTGTGAGTGAAGCGGTTGTTTCAGTTATTGGTGCTGTGGTTGTCGCAGGTTCAGTTGTTAATGCACTAGTGGTAGGAAATTCTGTTGTTAGAGTTGTGGACATTGCTGATTCACTGGTTATTGTGGATTCTTGGGTAGAAATTGTTGTTGTTAGACCAGTTGTCTCAGCAGGTGTCTGCGATGTAAATGTAGTAGACTCCACTGTGGATACACTAGTGGTGGGAACATCTGTTGTTAGGGCTGTAGTTGTGGGTACCTCAGTAGTAGTGTCTGATGTTGCAGTTGTGAGTGAAGCGGTTTTTTCAGTTGTTGTTGGTGCTGTGGTTGTCGCAGGTTCAGTGTTGATGCACTAGTGGTAGGCGACTCTGTTGTTAGAGTTGTGGACATTGCTGATTCAGTGGTTATTGTGGATGCTTCTGTAGAAATTGTTGTTGGTAGACCAGTTGTCTCAGCAGGTGTCTGCGATGTAAATGTAGTAGACTCCACTGTGGATACACTAGTGGTGGGAGCATCTGTTGTTAGGGCTGTAGTTGTGGGTACCTCAGTAGTAGTGTCTGATGTTGCTTTTGTGAGTGAAGTGGTTGTTTCAGTTGTTGTTGGTGCTGTGGTTGTCGCAGGTTCAATTGTGGATGCACTAGTGGTAGGCAACTCTGTTGTTAGAGTTGTGGACATTGCTGTTTCACTGGTTATTGTGGATACTTCAGTAGAAATTGTTGTTGCTAGACCAGTTGTCTCAGCAGGTGTCTGCGATGTAAATGTAGTAGACTCCACTGTGGATACACTAGTGGTGTGAACATCTGTTGTTAGGGCTGTAGTTGTGGGTACCTCAGTAGTAGTGTCTGATGTTGCAGTTGTGAGTAAAGCGGTTGTTTCAGTTGTAGTTGGTACTGTGGTTGTCGCAGGTTCAGTTGATGATGCACTAGTGGTAGGCAACTCTGTTGTTAGAGTTGTGGACATGGCTGTTTCACTGGTTATTGTGGATGCTTTGGTAGAAATTGTTGTTGCTAGACCAGTTGTCTCTGCAGGTGCCTGCGATGTAAATGTAGTAGACTCCACTGTGGATACACTAGTGGTGTGAACATCTGTTGTTAGGGCTGTAGTTGTGGGTACCTCAGTAGTAGTGTCTGATGTTGCAGTTGTGAGTGAAGCGGTTGTTTCAGTTGTTGTTGGTGCTGTGGTTGTCGCAGGTTCAATTGTGGATGCACCAGTGGTAGGCAACTCTGTTGTTAGAGTTGTGGACATTGCTGTTTCACTGGTTATTGTGGATACTTCAGTAGAAATTGTTGTTGCTAGACCAGTTGTCTCTGCAGGTGTCTGCGATGTAAATGTAGTAGACTCCACTGTGGATACACTAGTGGTGTGAACATCTGTTGTTAGGGCTGTAGTTGTGGGTACCTCAGTAGTAGTGTCTGATGTTGCAGTTGTGAGTGAAGCGGTTGTTTCAGTTGTTGTTGGTACTGTAGTTGTCGCAGGTTCAGTTATTGATACACTAGTAGTAGGCAAATCTGTTGTTAGAGTTGTGGACATTGCTGATTCACTGGTTATTGTGGATACTTCGGTAGAAATTGTTGTTGCTAGACCAGTTGTCTCTGCAGGTGTCTGCGATGTAAATGTAGTAGACTCCACTGTGGATACACTAGTGGTGTGAACATCTGTTGTTAGGGCTGTAGTTGTGGGTACCTCAGTAGTAGTGTCTGATGTTGCAGTTGTGAGTGAAGCGGTTGTTTCAGTTGTTGTTGGTGCTGTGGTTGTCGCAGGTTCAGTTGATGATGCACTAGTGGTAGGCAAATCTGTTGTTAGAGTTGTGGACATTGCTGATTCACTGGTTATTGTGGATACTTCGGTAGAAATTGTTGTTGTTAGACCAGTTGTCTCTGCAGGTGTCTGCGATGTAAATGTAGTAGACTCCACTGTGGATACACTAGTGGTGGGAGCATCTATTATTAGGGCTTTAGTTTTGGGTACCACAGTAGTAGTGTCTGATGTTGCTTTTGTGAGTAAAGCGGTTGTTTCAGTAGTAGTTGTCGCAGGTTCAGTTGATGATGCACTAGTGGTAGGCAAATCTGTTGTTAGAGTTGTGGACATTGCTGATTCACTGGTTATTGTGGATAGTTCGGCAGAAATTGTTGTTGTTAGACCAGTTGTCTCTGCAGGTGTCTGCGATGTAAATGTAGTAGACTCCACTGTGGATACACTAGTGGTGGGAGCATCTGTTGTTAGGGCTGTAGTTGTGGGTACCTCAGTAGTAGTGTCTGATGTTGCTTTTGTGAGTGAAGTGGTTGTTTCAGTTGTTGTTGGTGCTGTGGTTGTCGCAGGTTCAATTGTGGATGCACTAGTGGTAGGCGACTCTGTTGTTAGAGTTGTGGACATTGCTGATTCACTGGTTATTGTGGATACTTCAGTAGAAATTGTTGTTGCTAGTCCAGTTGTCTCTGCAGGTGTCTGCGATGTAAATGTAGTAGACTCCACTGTGGATACACTAGTGGTAGGCAAATCTGTTGTTAGGGCTGTAGGTGAGGGTACCTCACTAGTAGTGTCTGATGTTGCAGTTGTAAGTGATGCGGTTGTTTCAGTTGTAATTGGTACTGTGGTTGTCACAGATTCAGTTGTTAATGCACTAGTGGTAGGAAATTCTGTTGTTAGAGTTGTGGACATTGCTGATTCACTGGTTATTGTGGATTCTTGGGTAGAAATTGTTGTTGTTAGACCAGTTGTCTCAGCAGGTGTCTGCGATGTAAATGTAGTAGACTCCACTGTGGATACACTAGTGGTGGGAACATCTGTTGTTAGGCCTGTAGTTGTGGGTACCTTAGTAGAAGTGTCTGATGTTGCTTTTGTGAGTAAAGCGGTTGTTTCAGTAGTAGTTGTCGCAGGTTCAGTTGATGATGCACTAGTGGTAGGCAAATCTGTTGTTAGAGTTGAGGACATTGCTGATTCACTGGTTATTGTGGATACTTCAGTGGAAATTGTTGTTGGTAGACCAGTTGTCTCTTCAGGTGTCTGCGATGTAAATGTAGTAGACTCCACTGTGGATACACTAGTGGTGGGAACATCTGTTGTTAGGGCTGTAGTTGTGGGTACCTCAGTAGTAGTGTCTGATGTTGCAGTTGTGAGTGAAGCGGTTGTTTCAGTTGTTGTTGGTGCTGTGGTTGTCGCAGGTTCAGTTGATGATGCACTAGTGGTAGGCAACTCTGTTGTTAGAGTTGTGGACATGGCTGTTTCACTGGTTATTGTGGATGCTTTGGTAGAAATTGTTATTGGTAGACTAGTTGTCTCTGCAGGTGTCTGCGATGTAAATGTAGTAAACTCCACTGTGGATACACTAGTGGTGTGAACATCTGTTGTTAGGGCCGTAGTTGTGGGTACCTCAGTAGTAGTGTCTGATGTTGCAGTTGTGAGTGAAGCGGTTGTTTCAGTTGTTGTTGGTACTGTAGTTGTCGCAGGTTCAGTTATTGATACACTAGTGGTAGGCAAATCTGTTGTTAGAGTTGTGGACATTGCTGATTCACTGGTTATTGTGGATACTTCGGTAGAAATTGTTGTTGCTAGACCAGTTGTCTCTGCAGGTGTCTGCGATGTAAATGTAGTAGACTCCACTGTGGATACACTAGTGGTGGGAGCATCTGTTGTTAGGGCTGTAGTTGTGGGTACCTCAGTAGTAGTGTCTGATGTTGCTTTTGTGAGTGAAGTGGTTGTTTCAGTTGTTGTTGGTGCTGTGGTTGTCGCAGGTTCAATTGTGGATGCACTAGTGGTAGGCAACTCTGTTGTTAGAGTTGTGGACATTGCTGTTTCACTGGTTATTGTGGATACTTCAGTAGAAATTGTTGTTGCTAGACCAGTTGTCTCTGCAGGTGTCTGCGATGTAAATGTAGTAGACTCCACTGTGGATACACTAGTAGTGGGAACATCTGTTGTTAGGGCTGTAGTTGTGGGTACCTCAGTAGTAGTGTCTGATGTTGCAGTTGTGAGTGAAGCGGTTGTTTCAGTTGTTGTTGGTACTGTAGTTGTCGCAGGTTCAGTTGTTGATGCACTAGTGGTAGGCAAATCTGTTGTTAGAGTTGTGGACATTGCTGATTCACTGGTTATTGTGGATACTTCAGTAGAAATTGTTGTTGCTAGACCAGTTGTCTCAGCAGGTGTCTGCGATGTAAATGTAGTAGACTCCACTGTGGATACACTAGTGGTGGGAACATCTGTTGTTAGGGCTGTAGTTGTGGGTACCTCAGTAGTAGTGTCTGATGTTGCTTTTGTGAGTGAAGTGGTTGTTTCAGTTGTTGTTGGTGCTGTGGTTGTCGCAGGTTCAATTGTGGATGCACTAGTGGTAGGCGACTCTGTTGTTAGAGTTGTGGACATTGCTGTTTCACTGGTTATTGTGGATACTTCGGTGGAAATTGTTGTTGTTAGACCAGTTGTCTCAGCAGGTGTCTGCGATGTAAATGTAGTAGACTCCACTGTGGATACACTAGTGGTGGGAACATCTGTTGTTAGGGCTGTAGTTGTGGGTACCTCAGTAGTAGTGTCTGATGTTGCTTTTGTGAGTGAAGCGGTTGTTTCAGTTGTAATTGGTACTGTGGTTGTCACAGATTCAGTTGTTGATGCACTAGTGGTAGGAAATTCTGTTGTTAGAGTTGTGGACATTGCTGATTCACTGGTTATTGTGGATTCTTGGGTAGAAATTGTTGTTGTTAGACCAGTTGTCTCAGCAGGTGTCTGCGATGTAAATGTAGTAGACTCCACTGTGGATACACTAGTGGTGGGAACATCTGTTGTTAGGGCTGTAGTTGTGGGTACCTCAGTAGTAGTGTCTGATGTTGCAGTTGTAAGTGAAGCGGTTGTTTCAGTTATTGGTGCTGTGGTTGTCGCAGGTTCAGTTGTTAATGCACTAGTGGTAGGAAATTCTGTTGTTAGAGTTGTGGACATTGCTGATTCGCTGGTTATTGTGGATACTTCTGTAGAAATTGTTGTTGTTAGACCAGTTGTCTCAGCAGGTGTCTGCGATGTAAATGTAGTAGACTCCACTGTGGATACACTAGTGGTGGGAGCATCTGTTGTTAGGGCTGTAGTTGTGGGTACCTCAGTAGTAGTGTCTGATGTTGCAGTTGTGAGTGAAGTGGTTGTTTCAGTTGTTGTTGGTGCTGTGGTTGTCGCAGGTTCAATTGTGGATGCACTAGTGGTAGGCGACTCTGTTGTTAGAGTTGTGGACATTGCTGTTTCACTGGTTATTGTGGACACTTCGGTGGAAATTGTTGTTGTTAGACCAGTTGTCTCAGCTGGTGTCTGCGATGTAAATGTAGTAGACTCCACTGTGGATACACTAGTGGTGGGAACATCTGTTGTTAGGGCTGTAGTTGTGGGTACCTCAGTAGTAGTGTCTGATGTTGCAGTTGTGAGTGAAGCGGTTGTTTCAGTTGTAATTGGTACTGTGGTTGTCACAGATTCAGTTGTTGATGCACTAGTGGTAGGAAATTCTGTTGTTAGAGTTGTGGACATTGCTGATTCACTGGTTATTGTGGATTCTTGGGTAGAAATTGTTGTTGTTAGACCAGTTGTCTCAGCAGGTGTCTGCGATGTAAATGTAGTAGACTCCACTGTGGATACACTAGTGGTGGGAACATCTGTTGTTAGGGCTGTAGTTGTGGGTACCTCAGTAGTAGTGTCTGATGTTGCTTTTGTGAGTGAAGTGGTTGTTTCAGTTGTTGTTGGTGCTGTGGCTGTCACAGATTCAGTTGTTGATGCACTAGTGGTAGGAAATTCTGTTGTTAGAGTTGTGGACATTGCTGTTTCACTGGTTATTGTGGATACTTCAGTGGAAATTGTTGTTGGTAGACCAGTTGTCTCAGCAGGTGTCTGCGATGTAAATGTTGTAGACTCCACTGTGGATACACTAGTGGTGGGAGCATCTGTTGTTAGGGCTGTAGTTGTGGGTACCTCAGTAGTAGTGTCTGATGTTGCTTTTGTGAGTGAAGTGGTTGTTTCAGTTGTTGTTGGTGCTGTGGTTGTCGCAGGTTCAATTGTGGATGCACTAGTGGTAGGCGACTCTGTTGTTAGAGTTGTGGACATTGCTGTTTCACTGGTTATTGTGGATACTTCGGTGGAAATTGTTGTTGGTAGACCAGTTGTCTCAGCAGGTGTCTGCGATGTAAATGTAGTAGACTCCACTGTGGATACACTAGTGGTGGGAACATCTGTTGTTAGGGCTGTAGTTGTGGGTACCTCAGTAGTAGTGTCTGATGTTGCAGTTGTGAGTGAAGCGGTTGTTTCAGTTGTAATTGGTACTGTGGTTGTCGCAGGTTCAGTTGTTGATGCACTAGTGGTAGGAAATTCTGTTGTTAGAGTTGTGGACATTGCTGATTCACTGGTTATTGTGGATTCTTGGGTAGAAATTGTTGTTGTTAGACCAGTTGTCTCAGCAGGTGTCTGCGATGTAAATGTAGTAGACTCCACTGTGGATACACTAGTGGTGGGAACATCTGTTGTTAGGGCTGTAGTTGTGGGTACCTCAGTAGTAGTGTCTGATGTTGCAGTTGTGAGTGAAGCGGTTGTTTCAGGTGTTGTTGGTGCTGTGGTTGTTGTAGGTTCAGTTGCGGGTGCACCAGTGGTAGGCAGATCTGTTGTTAGAGTTGTGGACATTGCTGATTCACTGGTTTTTGTGGATACTTCAGTAGAAATTGTTGTTGCTAGACCAGTTGTCTCAGCAGGTGTCTGCGATGTAAATGTAGTAGACTCCACTGTGGATACACTAGTGGTGGGAGCATCTGTTGTTAGGGCTGTAGTTGTGGGTACCTCAGTAGTAGTGTCTGATTTTGCTTTTGTGAGTAAAGCGGTTGTTTCAGTTGTTGTTGGTACTGTGGTTGTCGCAGGTTCAGTTGATGATGCACTAGTGGTAGGAAAATCTGTTGTTAGAGTTGTGGACATTGTTGTTTCACTGGTTATTGTGGATACTTTGGTGGAAATTGTTGTTGTTAGACCAGTTGTCTCAGCAGGTGTCTGCGATGTAAATGTAGTAGACTCCACTGTGGATACACTAGTGGTGGGAGCATCTGTTGTTAGGGCTGTAGTTGTGGGTACCTCAGTAGTAGTGTCTGATGTTGCAGTTGTGAGTGAAGCGGTTGTTTCAGTTGTAGTTGGTACTGTGGTTGTCGCAGGTTCAGTTGATGATGCACTAGTGGTAGGCAATTCTGTTGTTAGAGTTGTGGACATTGCTGATTCACTGGTTATTGTGGATACTTCAGTAGAAATTGTTGTTGCTAGACCAGTTGTCTCAGCAGGTGTCTGCGATGTAAATGTAGTAGACTCCACTGTGGATACACTAGTGGTGGGAGCATCTGTTGTTAGGGCTGTAGTTGTGGGTACCTCAGTAGTAGTGTCTGATGTTGCTTTTGTGAGTGAAGTGGTTGTTTCAGTTGTTGTTGGTGCTGTGGTTGTCGCAGGTTCAATTGTGGATGCACTAGTGGTAGGCAACTCTGTTGTTAGAGTTGTGGACATTGCTGTTTCACTGGTTATTGTGGATACTTCAGTAGAAATTGTTGTTGCTAGACCAGTTGTCTCTGCAGGTGCCTGCGATGTAAATGTAGTAGACTCCACTGTGGATACACTAGTAGTAGGAACATCTGTTGTTAGTGCTGTAGTTGTGGGTACCACAGTAGTAGTGTCTGATGTTGCAGTTGTGAGTAAAGTGGTTGTTTCAGTAGTAGTTGGTACTGTGGTTGTCGCAGGTTCAGTTGATGATGCACTAGTGGTAGGAAATTCTGTTGTTAGAGTTGTGGACATTGCTGATTCACTGGTTATTGTGGATTCTTGGGTAGAAATTGTTGTTGTTAGACCAGTTGTCTCAGCAGGTGTCTGCGATGTAAATGTTGTAGACTCCACTGTGGATACACTAGTGGTGGGAACATCTGTTGTTAGGGCTGTAGTTGTGGGTACCTCAGTAGTAGTGTCTGATGTTGCTTTTGTGAGTGAAGTGGTTGTTTCAGTTGTTGTTGGTGCTGTGGTTGTCGCAGGTTCAATTGTGGATGCACTAGTGGTAGGCGACTCTGTTGTTAGAGTTGTGGACATTGCTGTTTCACTGGTTATTGTGGATACTTCGGTGGAAATTGTTGTTGGTAGACCAGTTGTCTCAGCTGGTGTCTGAGATGTAAATGTAGTAGACTCCACTGTGGATACACTAGTGGTGGGAACATCTGTTGTTAGGGCTGTAGTTGTGGGTACCTCAGTAGTAGTGTCTGATGTTGCAGTTGTGAGTGAAGCGGTTGTTTCAGTTGTAATTGGTACTGTGGTTGTCACAGATTCAGTTGTTGATGCACTAGTGGTAGGAAATTCTGTTGTTAGAGTTGTGGACATTGCTGATTCACTGGTTATTGTGGATTCTTGGGTAGAAATTGTTGTTGTTAGACCAGTTGTCTCAGCAGGTGTCTGCGATGTAAATGTAGTAGACTCCACTGTGGATACACTAGTGGTGGGAACATCTGTTGTTAGGGCTGTAGTTGTGGGTACCTCAGTAGTAGTATCTGATGTTGCTTTTGTGAGTAAAGCGGTTGTTTCAGTTGTTGGTACTGTCGTTGTCGCAGGTTCAGTTGTTAATGCACTAGTGGTAGGCAATTCTGTTGTTAGAGTTGTGGACATTGCTGTTTCACTGGTTATTGTGGATACTTCGGTGGAAATTGTTGTTGGTAGACCAGTTGTCTCAGCAGGTGTCTGCGATGTAAATGTAGTAGACTCCACTGTGGATACACTAGTGGTGGGAGCATCTGTTGTTAGGGCTGTAGTTGTGGGTACCTCAGTAGTAGTGTCTGATGTTGCTTTTGTGAGTGAAGTGGTTGTTTCAGTTGTTGTTGGTGCTGTGGTTGTCGCAGGTTCAATTGTGGATGCACTAGTGGTAGGCGACTCTGTTGTTAGAGTTGTGGACATTGCTGTTTCACTGGTTATTGTGGATACTTCGGTGGAAATTGTTGTTGGTAGACCAGTTGTCTCAGCAGGTGTCTGCGATGTAAATGTAGTAGACTCCACTGTGGATACACTAGTGGTGGGAGCATCTGTTGTTAGGGCTGTAGTTGTGGGTACCTCAGTAGTAGTGTCTGATGTTGCAGTTGTGAGTGAAGCGGTTGTTTCAGTTGTAATTGGTACTGTGGTTGTCACAGATTCAGTTGTTGATGCACTAGTGGTAGGAAATTCTGTTGTTAGAGTTGTGGACATTGCTGATTCACTGGTTATTGTGGATTCTTGGGTAGAAATTGTTGTTGTTAGACCAGTTGTCTCAGCAGGTGTCTGCGATGTAAATGTAGTAGACTCCACTGTGGATACACTAGTGGTGGGAACATCTGTTGTTAGGGCTGTAGTTGTGGGTACCTCAGTAGTAGTGTCTGATGTTGCTTTTGTGAGTGAAGTGGTTGTTTCAGTTGTTGTTGGTGCTGTGGTTGTCGCAGGTTCAATTGTGGATGCACTAGTGGTAGGCGACTCTGTTGTTAGAGTTGTGGACATTGCTGTTTCACTGGTTATTGTGGATTCTTGGGTAGAAATTGTTGTTGGTAGACCAGTTGTCTCTGCAGGTGTCTGCGATGTAAATGTAGTAGACTCCACTGTGGATACACTAGTGGTGGGAACATCTGTTGTTAGGGCTGTAGTTGTGGGTACCTCAGTAGTAGTGTCTGATGTTGCAGTTGTGAGTGAAGCGGTTGTTTCAGTTGTAATTGGTACTGTGGTTGTCGCAGGTTCAGTTGTTGATGCACTAGTGGTAGGAAATTCTGTTGTTAGAGATGAGGACATTGCTGATTCGCTGGTTATTGTGGATACTTCGGTGGAAATTGTTGTTGGTAGACCAATTGTCTCAGCAGGTGTCTGCGATGTAAATGTAGTAGACTCCACTGTGGATACACTAGTGGTGGGAACATCTGTTGTTAGGGCTGTAGTTGTGGGTACCTCAGTAGTAGTGTCTGATGTTGCAGTTGTGAGTGAAGCGGTTGTTTCAGTTGTAATTGGTACTGTGGTTGTCACAGATTCAGTTGTTGATGCACTAGTGGTAGGAAATTCTGTTGTTAGAGTTGTGGACATTGCTGATTCGCTGGTTATTGTGGATACTTCTGTAGAAATTGTTGTTGTTAGACCAGTTGTCTCAGCAGGTGTCTGCGATGTAAATGTAGTAGACTCCACTGTGGATACACTAGTGGTGGGAACATCTGTTGTTAGGGCTGTAGTTGTGGGTACCTCAGTAGTAGTGTCTGATGTTGCAGTTGTAAGTGAAGCGGTTGTTTCAGTTATTGGTGCTGTGGTTGTCGCAGGTTCAGTTGTTAATGCACTAGTGGTAGGCAATTCTGTTGTTAGAGTTGTGGACATTGCTGATTCGCTGGTTATTGTGGATACTTCTGTAGAAATTGTTGTTGTTAGACCAGTTGTCTCAGCAGGTGTCTGCGATGTAAATGTTGTAGACTCCACTGTGTATACACTAGTGGTGGGAGCATCTGTTGTTAGGGCTGTAGTTGTGGGTACCTCAGTAGTAGTGTCTGATGTTGCTTTTGTGAGTGAAGTGGTTGTTTCAGTTGTTGTTGGTGCTGTGGTTGTCGCAGGTTCAATTGTGGATGCACTAGTGGTAGGCGACTCTGTTGTTAGAGTTGTGGACATTGCTGTTTCACTGGTTATTGTGGATACTTCGGTGGAAATTGTTGTTGGTAGACCAGTTGTCTCAGCAGGTGTCTGCGATGTAAATGTAGTAGACTCCACTGTGGATACACTAGTGGTGGGAACATCTGTTGTTAGGGCTGTAGTTGTGGGTACCTCAGTAGTAGTGTCTGATGTTGCAGTTGTGAGTGAAGCGGTTGTTTCAGTTGTAATTGGTACTGTGGTTGTCACAGATTCAGTTGTTGATGCACTAGTGGTAGGAAATTCTGTTGTTAGAGTTGTGGACATTGCTGATTCACTGGTTATTGTGGATTCTTGGGTAGAAATTGTTGTTGTTAGACCAGTTGTCTCAGCAGGTGTCTGCGATGTAAATGTAGTAGACTCCACTGTGGATACACTAGTGGTGGGAACATCTGTTGTTAGGGCTGTAGTTGTGGGTACCTCAGTAGTAGTGTCTGATGTTGCAGTTGTGAGTGAAGCAGTTGTTTCAGTTGTTGTTGGTGCTGTGGTTGTTGTAGGTTCAGTTGTGGGTGCACCAGTGGTAGGCAACTCTGTTGTTAGAGTTGTGGACATTGCTGATTCACTGGTTATTGTGGATACTTCGGTAGAAATTGTTGTTGCTAGACCAGTTGTCTCTGCAGGTGTCTGCGATGTAAATGTAGTAGACTCCACTGTGGATACACTAGTGGTGGGAACATCTGTTGTTAGGGCTGTAGTTGTGGGTACCTCAGTAGTAGTGTCTGATGTTGCAGTTGTGAGTGAAGCGGTTGTTTCAGTTGTAATTGGTACTGTGGTTGTCGCAGGTTCAGTTGTTGATGCACTAGTGGTAGGAAATTCTGTTGTTAGAGTTGTGGACATTGCTGATTCACTGGTTATTGTGGATTCTTGGGTAGAAATTGTTGTTGTTAGACCAGTTGTCTCAGCAGGTGTCTGCGATGTAAATGTTGTAGACTCCACTGTGTATACACTAGTGGTGGGAGCATCTGTTGTTAGGGCTGTAGTTGTGGGTACCTCAGTAGTAGTGTCTGATGTTGCTTTTGTGAGTGAAGTGGTTGTTTCAGTTGTTGTTGGTGCTGTGGTTGTCGCAGGTTCAATTGTGGATGCACTAGTGGTAGGCGACTCTGTTGTTAGAGTTGTGGACATTGCTGTTTCACTGGTTATTGTGGATACTTCGGTGGAAATTGTTGTTGGTAGACCAGTTGTCTCAGCTGGTGTCTGAGATGTAAATGTAGTAGACTCCACTGTGGATACACTAGTGGTGGGAACATCTGTTGTTAGGGCTGTAGTTGTGGGTACCTCAGTAGTAGTGTCTGATGTTGCAGTTGTGAGTGAAGCGGTTGTTTCAGTTGTAATTGGTACTGTGGTTGTCACAGATTCAGTTGTTGATGCACTAGTGGTAGGAAATTCTGTTGTTAGAGTTGTGGACATTGCTGATTCACTGGTTATTGTGGATTCTTGGGTAGAAATTGTTGTTGTTAGACCAGTTGTCTCAGCAGGTGTCTGCGATGTAAATGTAGTAGACTCCACTGTGGATACACTAGTGGTGGGAACATCTGTTGTTAGGGCTGTAGTCGTGGGTACCTCAGTAGTAGTGTCTGATGTTGCAGTTGTAAGTGAAGCGGTTGTTTCAGTTATTGGTGCTGTGGTTGTCGCAGGTTCAGTTGTTAATGCACTAGTGGTAGGCAATTCTGTTGTTAGAGATGAGGACATTGCTGATTCGCTGGTTATTGTGGATACTTCTGTAGAAATTGTTGTTGTTAGACCAGTTGTCTCAGCAGGTGTCTGCGATGTAAATGTTGTAGACTCCACTGTGTATACACTAGTGGTGGGAGCATCTGTTGTTAGGGCTGTAGTTGTGGGTACCTCAGTAGTAGTGTCTGATGTTGCTTTTGTGAGTGAAGCGGTTGTTTCAGTTGTAATTGGTGCTGTGGTTGTCGCAGGTTCAATTGTGGATGCACTAGTGGTAGGCGACTCTGTTGTTAGAGTTGTGGACATTGCTGTTTCACTGGTTATTGTGGATTCTTGGGTAGAAATTGTTGTTGTTAGACCAGTTGTCTCAGCAGGTGTCTGCGATGTAAATGTAGTAGACTCCACTGTGGATACACTAGTGGTGGGAGCATCTGTTGTTAGGGCTGTAGTTGTGGGTACCTCAGTAGTAGTGTCTGATGTTGCTTTTGTGAGTGAAGTGGTTGTTTCAGTTGTTGTTGGTGCTGTGGTTGTCGCAGGTTCAATTGTGGATGCACTAGTGGTAGGCGACTCTGTTGTTAGAGTTGTGGACATTGCTGTTTCACTGGTTATTGTGGATACTTCGGTGGAAATTGTTGTTGGTAGACCAGTTGTCTCAGCTGGTGTCTGAGATGTAAATGTAGTAGACTCCACTGTGGATACACTAGTGGTGGGAGCATCTGTTGTTAGGGCTGTAGTTGTGGGTACCTCAGTAGTAGTGTCTGATGTTGCAGTTGTGAGTGAAGCGGTTGTTTCAGTTGTAATTGGTACTGTGGTTGTCACAGATTCAGTTGTTGATGCACTAGTGGTAGGAAATTCTGTTGTTAGAGTTGTGGACATTGCTGATTCACTGGTTATTGTGGATTCTTGGGTAGAAATTGTTGTTGTTAGACCAGTTGTCTCAGCAGGTGTCTGCGATGTAAATGTAGTAGACTCCACTGTGGATACACTAGTGGTGGGAGCATCTGTTGTTAGGGCTGTAGTTGTGGGTACCTCAGTAGTAGTGTCTGATGTTGCAGTTGTGAGTGAAGTGGTTGTTTCAGTTGTTGTTGGTGCTGTGGCTGTCACAGATTCAGTTGTTGATGCACTAGTGGTAGGAAATTCTGTTGTTAGAGTTGTGGACATTGCTGATTCAGTGGTTATTGTGGATGCTTCTGTAGAAATTGTTGTTGTTAGACCAGTTGTCTCAGCAGGTGTCTGCGATGTAAATGTTGTAGACTCCACTGTGTATACACTAGTGGTGGGAGCATCTGTTGTTAGGGCTGTAGTTGTGGGTACCTCAGTAGTAGTGTCTGATGTTGCTTTTGTGAGTGAAGTGGTTGTTTCAGTTGTAGTTGGTGCTGTGGTTGTCGCAGGACCAGTTGTCTCAGAATGTGTCTGCGATGCGAATGTAGTAGACTCCATTGTGGAGTCTGTGATCAATGCATTAGTGGTAGGCAAATCTGTTTTTGTAGTTGTAGTAATTGGTTGTGTACTAGTTGTTGTTGGTATTTCAGAAGTAATCGTTGTTGGTTGATCAGTTGTCTCAGAAGTTGTCTGCATGATAGATGTAGTATCCTCTGTGGATGCACTGATAACAGGAATATTTCATGGAAAGTTGTGTAAAGCTTACAACAGAGAAATTATTGCTGTACGTTTATTTATTTTATTAAAGAAGAATAAATAAATGTTTTTCACATTGATTCAGCTTCTTTTAATTTTACTTCTAAATTAAAAACCCTCTTACCTTTGGATTTCATTCCCAGTAAGTACACACCACAGACAGACTGTAGAAAAATGAAGAATGTTTGCATCATATTTAAAAATCTTTCTAATTATCTATATTTCTATGTATGATGACTGAGAGCAATGTTGATGAGTTATTTTTGATAAACATAAAAATTCTTTATTACATTTGGACAGGTGTTCCACTTTTACTTACGGATTGCAAGGAACTTGTTTTTTCTGCTGCCATTCTTTTTACAGAGAACAGACCTATTGATCAAAACTGAGTTTTAATAGATTTCTCTTTTTTTTCAATGTATCAAGTCTTGACAGTGACCTTTTTTACACTTAACTGCTGATAGACACTATTTAAATATTGGTCACTGTGGCTTTTTCCTCAAATTCTTCTTACTGCCTGATGTAATTTTCATTCTCAAATTCTGAGATACCCTAAGACTTTAAACACTTAATTCTATTCTTGCTGTGTGTTCATTTAAAAGCACCAAATAAAATGTAACCAAGTGATTAGAAATTAATACGTTAAGCTAAATTATATATTAAAAAAGAAATAAAATTCACCTTAAAAATCATTCTAAGAACCATAAAAGCAATTCTATAACAATATATAAAAAAATAATTATAAAAATACCTTATTTTATTCTTCACAGTCATAACCATCCAATATGAGGTGCTGATAAGTTTGCTGTATCTTTCTGGGATTCTGTATGTCAGAAATGTCACTGTGGGAAGGTTATTTATAAAAGAGTGATGAGGTGTGGGTGTAGGCATCCCTGTGATAATCACTCCCTCTCACATGCACAAATCTTTCCTTTTATTACTGCCAACAATAATGGGTGTACATTGATAATAATTACTAAGTAAATTCCAAACGTGCCAGTATTACTGACTGAAAGCCAAATTCCACGAGTGAACAATACTCACTAGCACTCTATTTAACATTCAACAATACATTCACAAATAGGAAACACCAGTTCGGAGAATTAGGAGACTCAAGTGTACACATCTGGTGTACAAATTGTATTATCACAGTGACTTAGGTTTTTTCCATGATTAAAAGCAATATTGGTACTACATTGGTAGATGATAATGAGGCGTAACATTATTTTAGAGCTTTGAACCATTTGGCTAAATACTAAACCTTTATTGGTTACTTTATCACAGCCAATGTTGCAATGTTTTAATAAAAAAGCATGCAGTATAAAATATTCAGATGTGTACCTTTCTTCCCAGATGCTTATCCAAAGTCACTTTAGATCAAGATTAAACACTTTAGATTAGACATTTTTTTGCAATGCATCACCATAAATTTAAGATATGAATCAATGATAATAATAAGCTGAATAATAATAAATATTTCAACATAAATGATATTAGTAAACAGGTTTTATTGACATATTAAATGACATTGAATTCATATAAGACCAGTAATTTGCTTTAAAATTATTATATACACTAGCTGTATATCAAGTTGCATGTGATATTTTTTGTTTTTCCAGTCCTTAACAACCTTATAATTTAGAGGATACAGCAACATTTGGGGGAAAATAGTAGTATGGTATCAGGTTTGGAACATTTTTGTTTACCATAGCATTAGAAATATATAAAAATCAAAACATAACACTAATAGACCCTGCTCAGTGGAAAATAAATATTAATTAATAAACAGGGAACAAGGTAAATATTTTCAGTGCCACAGTTGTATGATAAGCATAAGATCCTTATGTACTGAACAATGTTAAACTTATTTTAAACTTTCCTTTTGTGAATAGGGTATTAGAAAAGGTTTTGTTCTAACAGTAGTACTGAGACAGCATTGGCCTTCCAGACAATGTGTGAGGTGTTAAGCGTCCAAGTAAGATCCTCGGCTAAGTGGACACCAAGGAACTTGAAGCTGCTCACTCCTTCCACCAACATGCCTCCGATGTTCAGTGGTTTGTGCGATCTTTTCCCAATCCTGAATTGAATGATCAGCTCTTTGGTTTTGCTAACATTTGCTAACGTTGTTGGTGGCACATCACTCTGTGAGGAGCTTGATCTTCAAGTTAAGAATAATCTGTACTTAAAATGTTTATTATAGTTTTTTAACAAATGTTGTATTTTAACACAGACAAGTATTTTTTAACACAAAGCACCAAATAATGTTGTTACATCTTGTTACAACATGATGTTCTTGGATTTATTTTAAGCTTTGGGTTTTTGTGATGTAACAATCTTAACAGCAAAACAAGTTTCAGACTTGTGGAACATGTTTGGGTGGAACAAAAGCTTCTACTACCATCACATCAACAGGCTCAGGTAGATTGTGATTTTAAATCTTGCCTTATGCTAATAATAATAATAATAATGATATTAATAATAATAATAAGTTGGCAACTGGTCCCCGGTGTGTGTATTTACCAGTGTGTGTGGTTCTCCCAGAACTATGTGCAAACACTAATCCCAAATTATTCTAAATTATTCTAAATTATATTAAATTACATTAGATGATGCATGCTGTTTTTTAAAGCCTGCAAACATTTTGCTGAAGAAAAGCAGACTTACTGGAACCATGTCCTGTTTGGGGCTGCATGCGTGCTGCCAGCTGTGGGGAGATATTGTTCATTGAGGGAACCATGAATGCCAACATGTAATGTGACATACTGAAGCAGAGCATGATACCCTCCCTTTGGAAACTGTCCCACAAGGCAATATTCCAACATGATAACGACCCCGAACACATCTCCAAGATGACCACTGCCTTGCTAAAGAAACTGATGGTCCCAGACTTAAACCCTACTGAGCATCTGTGGGGCATCTTTAAACCAAAGGTGGAGGAGCACATGGTAACATCCACCAGCTCCATGATGTCGCCATGAAGGAGTGGAAGAGGATTCCAGTGGCAATCTGTGAAGCTCTAGTAAGCTCCATTCCCAAGAGAATTAAGGCAGTTCTGGAAAATAATGTTGGCCACAAAATATTGACACTTTGGGCACAATGTGGCCGTTTTCAGTGGTTTTGACATTAATTGCAGTGTGTTGAGTTATTTTAAAGGCACAGCAAATTTACACTGTTATACAAGTATATACAGTATTTAAATATAACCACATATTCTTCTTTTTGTGCTTCTTTACTCGTTAGTACTTTTAATACTGTTGGAATTAAGTTTTGCTATTCAGAGGCATGACAACTGAAAGAAGTATTTCCACATTTTGTGTATTTTATGAAAGGTATTTACTATCAGCCAGTATCTGCTGTGACATAATGTGGATTTAAATTATTTAGAGCTTTATAAAATAGTAGTAGAATTTTAAAATCTATTTTAAAAGATACAGGTAGCCAGTGCAGATCTTTAAAAACAGGAGTAATATGAGCTCTGTTGTTTTTATTAGGATCTGTCCTGCTGTGTTTTGTGCATGTTGTAGTGAATGTATATTTATCTTAGAAATTCCAGTAAGAAACTATGACACTATGATTCAGAACATGTGGTGGGTCTAAAGGACTTTCTTGGAGGCCAAGTCATTAATGTATACACTGCCTTCATATTACTTTGAAAAGTAAAATCATTTAAAATATAGTCAATAATTAGTTTATTATTTGTTATGATATGTTGTATTATGCTGTAATCATATTAAGATATAATATGTTATCATATGTTATATTATATTAATAGTATATTAAATATATTATATCAAAATGCTTTTGGAGTGATTTACATATCAAGTAATGTAATTTACATTTTATTATAAGGGAAAGTGTCTTAAAGTGGTGGATAAGCACCTTAATCAGTCAACCAAATAATCTCTCTTATTTGGACATAAACATGACTGATCTCAAATAAATCTTAGTGGCTATACTAGTTTTGTGGAGGGTGTGTTTACAGTATGAATCACTCTCTGACTCACACACATTAAGCACCTGATAAATATCTCTCACTTAGTGACACATTTAAATGAATTTCAAAAGCAAAATTAACAGTATATTTGAGGTCTGGGTGTAGTCCAAAACAGAGGAAAGAATAGTATTAATATCATATGCCTTGGTGGAATATTACTGCTGTTCCAAATTTACTGAAGCTTACATTAGAACAAAAATCCCGAAGTCTCTGTAAAACAAATAGATAATAATCCCAAAGAATGTGTGTGGTTTAATTGTCTGTATTCCATTACTTTATTCCAATTTTGTGCCACAAGCCTGTGCCAAATAAATAGCAATTCTGTCTGTTATTCTAGAGGTTTAGTTAAGGGTGTGTCTGAGACAGGTGGAATGCCTCTTTCTCAAGCACATAAATATGCATGCATGAATGTCAGAGGAAAAGTGTGATGAAGTATGATGAAAACAGTAAAACAAATACAAAACAAAAAATAGGGTTGTGCAGTATGAAAACCTAAATGGGTAGGTAGTGGCTTAGCAGTATTATTAACTATACATAATATAATAATATAAACTATGGTATAATTCACTAAGGAAAAATATAAATATATCAATTTGGGTGTGCACATGAGAGGTGGGATGTCTTTCTACCACACACAGATGCATTTCTTTAAATTGTGCAATGCTTTTCCATCGTAATGCGCAACCATGCAATTGTTAAATACTTTATATAGATTATTACTTTCTAATTCTCTCAGCTTCAAGTAAATAATAGAAATGAGAGACTAGATTTATCACTGAGGTTTTAATATACTGTCAAAGTATACTTTTACTGTATATACTATATAGTTAAAGTATATGCTTTTGCTTGTAGGGGACACCAATAAACCCATTTCTTAGTTTTAATGATATATCTCATTACAAAATGAATCTTATGTGAAGAGTCATGGGGAGAAAATAGATCAGGAGATATGATTAGTTCTTGACAGATTACTGACATTTTAACACAGATAACATGCCCTGGTTAATTAAAATAATCAAAATGAAGGTGCAATACCTATACATATATGTATCTAGACTGTGAGCTAGGAGGTGGTGGAAGTCAAAGCACTGACTGGTGACTTAATATTCCCATATTCTGAATCTGCTTGAAACAGTAAGGATTACACAATTGTCAATATACCTCTCAACCCAGGCTCGTAGGTTCAGTATTACTATTATTTAGCCTGTTGCAGTATGTACATTTTAGAGACAAGCCAAATGGAGTGCTTGGGGCAAAAATACACAGACCTGAACTAACATGAGTTTAACCCATTCACAAACTTTCAGAAGTTTTTAAAAGTTACACACAATCTGCTCCAAAACAAAAAACTGTTTGTGTTTCAAAAAATTAGATGACCTATCACTGACCACTGGCAGACTACTTACTTAAAAAAGACTCATTTACAAATGAATTCTGTCTTAAACTGTAATAGGATCACTTTACCTATTACTGTTTACTACCATTACTTATTCTTCTTACTACTTGGCTTATGCATCCTAACAATATTAAATAGCCACATGTTAAATCTCACATAATTTAAAAGCATCATATTGGGACTGATTCCTTGAGAGACATGTTAAAATCACAGATGTTTACTGTAAACTAGCTACCAGCAAACTAGTCATGATGTACCTAGGTTAGCTAAGCAATGCTATGTATTGTAATCATTAAGATTATACACATGCACACAAGCAATTGCAGCCCTTACACATACAGCCACACATACTTACTCCCCTCCTAGTGAGGCAGAACACATCCTAATGAAAGTGAGACGATAACAATTGAGCCAGTCTTGCTTTGAGTCCTCCTCAAGACCAGTCCTTATTTGTTTTATCTCCATCTGGAACAGATTTTCTTTCTGCATCAGAAAACTGTATGTACAACAATGACTACTTCCAATCATAATAACAACTCATCTTCTAATTAGAAAAAGAAGTATAGTATGGATTAAATCTTACTTTCCATTCAAGACCTGCTCTGAATGAATGCAAAAAATTCAACCTCAATGCAGCCTCTAAATAAAGCCAACCAATGTGCACTCCAAAAGAATCCATCAGTGCATGCTCTCAATTAATCCAATCAGTTAGCAGGCTCTTAATATTAATATATTTGTAATATTTGTACAGGCATCACTGCACTGCATGTTTGCGGGGAGGTTTACAGTCATTTTTTTGCAGCATATTATCTTGCTTTTCCAGCAACCCCATGAGCAATCCCTTAGAAAGTTTTCTTGATCTGCCATACTACTTTTATAATAAAATTTTTATTTAAGAGACAGTAGGTCTTCCTTTAATGAAGATAGTTTGTGTTTCCTTTATGATTTCACGTGATATTTAAACTTAATACTTCAATCATTTATCATGTACAGGTGCCATTATTTTATAATCAACATTTAATAAGTTAAGGGTCTTCCATTTGTCAAATAAGGATATTCTTTATCAGGGTTTGGGATTAGTAAAATTAAACTTCACTGTGGAAATCATTTCAATATTATTTATACATTACAGTACCACCATAAATATAGAATGCTCTGAAATCCCCCAGAAATATAAGAAACATTCTAAAGTCCATCACCTTTGAAAGATTTTATTATCTTGGGCTTTTACATCTGTATAACTGGTCTAGGTCTAGCTGCTGTATCTAGCCTAATCCATTATTTAACTTCTTTACAGTTTTTTGTTAGTTTTCATCGTTCTATTTTATAATCATTACACTCATCATCAAAGGAATAGATGTGTCGAGATGGAAGTGTAGGATTGCAATGCTTTAGGAAATTAAGCCATATGTTACCAAGAACAATAAATGATGAAATGATGATTTAGACTGATATGGGCAATATTTATTCACTACACACACAGAAGTAGTGTCTCTCAGTGTGGCATTGGGCTCCAGTGTTTGCTAATGCAGGATGCCAGCTGTCTTGGCATGGGGTTGTAGAGGTTCCTAATTGTGTTGAATATTCTCACATAGTTCCTCCAGATGTTTTAGTAGGGATGAAGTGTTAATAGCACACCCGTAACATCCCACACCTGTGTCTGTACTTACATTGTTCCTGTTTAGCATCTACACCGCTGACTTCAGTTACACTTCTGGCACATGCTAGCTGCAGGAATTCTTAGATGACACGGCTATTGACTGTATCAGGAATGGACAGGAGGTTAAATACAGAAAACTGATGTCAGACTTTGTTGATTGCTGTAAACTGAATCAACTGCAGTACAGCTTAACATCAGCATGACAGAGGAGATGATGGTGAATTTTAAGAAATGTAGACCTTTGTGAGCAGTCACCATCGATGGATTGGAGGAGATGGCTGGTACTTGCAAGTTCTTGGGCAAACACTTGGACGTCAAACTGGGTTAAAGTTTTAACATCGTTGAAGTGTTAAAGAAGGGACAGAGTCAGCTGTAATTTCTTAGGACGCTTTGGTCCTTTGGGGCATGCACTAAACTTTTTTGGACATTCTGCTAGTGCTATTTTCTATGCTGTTGTGTGCTGGGGTAACAGCATCAACAAAAGTGCAATGAACAAACTGAACAAACTGATAAGAAGGCTGGCTCTGTTGTAGCTGTCAAACCGGACCCTCTGGAGGTTGTGGCAGAAAAACGGACCCTTAGTCAGCTGCTGCCATCAGGGACAATGCATCACACCCCCTTGCAGGGACACTACTGTTCTGCTGCTGTCTGAACTGTGTTAAGTTACACCATACTGCTACTTCTCCACTTTATATTATCAAACTTATTAACATGATTTTAGTTTTAGGACTCCCAGATCCTTCATGTTGCTTGTCCGTGCCTTCTTCTATCCACTGCTGCCAACACCATGCTAATAACGTGGTAATATCCACACAACCAGTGTGGCATGCAAAACGTTGACAAGACTATCCTGCTTCCTGGAACCCTGTGATGTGAAGCAATGCCTCTGGAAGCGATGCGCTAGGTTAATTCCATGCTACCACACGTGCAAAACATTTTGGCAAGCAGTTGGGTTCAGTTTCCTATAAAGTCTTATAAAGGAGTCCTATGCAATCAGTAGGCAGTGCGTCTTTTGCATGCGCAATTTCATTAATCTGTGAGTGGTTCTCAGGGTGGTTCTCAATTCTGCTGCTGAGGTTTTTCCTGCATATTTTTGTGTTTTTCCAGTATGCCGGATACCAAGATAGATTACTAGAAAACCAACAAATTCAGCCTTCATGATTTGCATGCTCTTGAGTCTGTGTATTTGAATAATTAATTGAAAGGGGTGTGTTCAAAATAATAGCAGTGTGGAGTTCAATTAGTGAAGTCAATCATTCTCTGAAGAAACAGGTGTGAATCAGGTGGCCCGTATTTAAGGTTGAAACCAGCACATGTTGTACATGCAGTTCTACTTGAAAGCCTGAGAAATATGGGCTGTTCAAAACATTATTCAGAAGAACAGCATTGGCACTATGGAATAGTTAAATATATGAAAATAGTAGCCCCCATTTTATTTTTATGTCTAAGGTAGCTTTCATGGGATAAACTACTGTTAATGTCCATTTTACCATCTAATGGTGTAGTATAAAGTAGAGGGCGCTCGATATCAAATCCATGTAATGGGCTGTGCTCTGCGTTTCAGGTCTGAAGGTTAGCTATGGATGCTAAAGCCAGACTGGGTATCATGCTAGGCTATGAAGCACACGTAGTCTTATACCTGTTTAGTCGGCTGGGGTTAAAGTCTATATTAGCCATAGCATTATTTTTGGTTTAAAACTGCACTATATCTATTCTGTTTAGCAGACTAAGTATAAAATGCTTTCTATTCATTTCATTAAGATGGAATATAAAAGAAATCTGCTAAAAAAAATCCATTTAAAATGGATTTAGTTTAAAATACAATTCATAAGAGTACTGGGTTTGAAAAGTATTAAAAAACGATTTAAATGGTTAAAAACACTAAAACTGGAATCAGAGTTAACAATGATACTGGTTTATACAGTAAAAGGCAGTCTGGTGATTTAGTGAGTTGATGAGTTCAAGTGATGCATGTAGAAATAAAACTGTAGAAGTGTAGAGACAGTAATGTAATTGGTTATAATAAGGATTGTTCAAAGAATGCTGTTTCATTATTTTGGGTTACTGGCCAACAGAAGAAGTCAGCCAGTACTGGGTGCTGCAGCTAGCAGCTAACACGCCGAGTGGCTCCTGTTACCTGCTATTTTCTGTGTTTTGCAGTACATAAACAAAATAAATATGTTGCACCAGAGATGAGTTGGCTCATCATTTTCAGGAGTGTAACACATGCTTTGATTAAAAAGTGATTGGAGCGGGTAAAACTGCATAAAGAAGTGCAGAAAACGATAGGCTGTTCAGCCAAAATTATCTCCAATACTTTAAAATGGAAAGCAAAACCAGAGAGACGTGGAAGAAAACGTAAGACTTTCTTTTTAAGAATCAAAGAATAGCCAGATTGGCAAATGCTCAGCCAATTATCAACTCCAGGATGATTAAAGACAGTCTTAGTCTTAGACAAGTTACCTGTGGGTACTATGACAGCTAGAAGACGCCTGTATGAAGCTAATCTATTAGCAAGAAGTCCCTGCAAAGTCCCACTGTTAAAAAAACTTAAACTATTATAAATATTTTGTGCTTAATGTTTTTAAACACACTGTTATTATTTTAAACACAGAAGTATGTGCAGAAGGTCTTGGTAAGCACACAAACTTCTTTCCAAAAAACGATGTAAGATGTCACAGTATCAGTCAGTTTGTCCAGGATGCCAGTTACAGTTTCAAGGACACACCAATCAGTACATTCAAAACTATCTTTCAGCTCCTGTTTCTGTGGTCCACTTTTTCACAGGCTTTACAGCTTTTAGCTTCTGCCTGTAGCTTGTATTAAGGCAATGATTACAGTATCCAACAGGTGCACAGATAACAGAGCGATAGGCAATCTTGACAGTAGTGTAGCACAGGTGTCCAGTATGTTGGTATCCCCGGTGGGACAGTCAGTGTGCTGCTTGTATTTCGGAAGCTCGTGGTTTAGTTTTGCTCTATTAAAGTCCCTCAGGATTATGAAAAGCGAGTCCGGGTGTTTCTGTTCAACGCTTGGTATTTGGTCGGACAGTTTATGCAGTGCATTGTTCATGTTGGCCTGTGGTGGGATGTAAACGCTGACTAGGATAAATGAGGAAAACTTCCATGGTGAATAAAATGGTTTGCTGTTTGGTTTTGGTAAAGCACAGGACAACCAAACGTGCAAAAGTCTTTACTGTGTGGTGAAAAAGCAGCGGGTCCATTTTTTTGGGCAGAAAGCAGAGATTCACCAGATGAATTGTTGGGAGCGCAGTTCAAAATACCCGCTGACAGCACTTCATCTGCAAGAATCTCCAAAAAACTTTCAGAATTTGTGAAAACTGGTGAAAAACTATCTGGAGTGAACTGTCTTATGTTAAGTTCTTGTCCTGTGTGACTGATTGGGTTTGAGTAACAGAACACACAGAAAATAGGCAAAAACAAGCAAAGTACTAGAGAGCACTGTGCCGAGGCAGAGGTTAGCCTTGCCTGTCCTCCACCATCTGCTCAAGGCTTTCACTTAGAAGGTCAATGCAGTTCAAGCCAGATACCACAGACACTTATCCAAAGCCGGGTCAGTGGTTGAAAAGGCATTTGGAATGATGAAAAAACTGTGACGATCTTTCTGAAGCCCCTTGAGACTGGGAGGTGGCACTAGCAAGTTCGCACAAAACAATTTCTACTTTTAGTGCCTTTCACCAATCGTGGTAGCGCTTCCCCTCAAGAGCATGTACAAGTGTGTTGACACTTTGTCTGACAGGTGAAAGTCTTTCTTGAGGCCTCGCCAAAGTACACCTGGTGTACTCATGTTCAGGTTGCAGTATGGCACCCTGCTGTCAGCCAAGAGGGACACTGAACATCACTGGCTCTGCGGAGAAAATCGTCAGGAGCACCAAGTTCCTCTGTGTCCACATCACAGAGAACCTCACCTGGTACTTCAACACCAACTCCATAGCCAAGAGAGCCCAGCAGAGCCTCTACTTCCTGCGCAGACTGAAGAAGGTTCATCTCCACCCTCCAATCCTCACCATGTTTTACAGGGGACTTTGGAGAACAACCTGAGCAGTCGCATCATTGTTTATCAAATGATCAGGTTTTTAAACTCACTAGGACTGATCTAGGGACTGAACTGAAATTTAAACACACACACACACACACCTCTTTGAAGCTCTATTTGCTAACAATGTGTTTACTCTAAACTGCTTACTTTAAACTGCTGTGTGTATTAGTTATCACTCACAGATCACAGCATTTTAAATCTCTCTGCACCTTATTCTGCTACCTCATGTCTGAAATGAGTGCTTTGTGCTGCACTGTCTTGTCTGTTTACAGTGTCTAATGCCTGTTTAATTAATCGTATTATTTATATATGCATTTATATTATTTATTATTTATATATACATCGTATACATTTAACTTCAACATGTAAGCAGATATGGCTGTTCTGGAGAGCAATGCAGACTTCTTCCTTCTCCAGTTATTGGTTGTATTGTGGTATTGAATTGATCTCCAGCATCTGCTTTTTTTTAACTGTACACTGATTTACTGATAAGTGTGATGTGTGTGCAGTTGAGTTGACATATGCTGCTGTCCTAATATGTGTGCAAATTAGTTGAAATGCTGTCACAAGGCAACCCAGAGCAAACAAGCAGAGCCCAAACTCTCAAATTTAACCATGAGCGATCGCGATAACTCTTGATTAAAAGCCTTAGGTCAGAGCTCAAGTGCTGACTGTGAGCTAACACACTAACTCCGACCCAACGCCCCAGGTCTGAGTTAATGTGCTAACCGCAAGCTAACCTTATACACTAACTCCCGTTGCGCGCCCTAGGTACGAGCTAACGTCCCACCCGGGGACCAACATACTAACTTTCATCAGACACCCTTTGCCGAGCTTATGTGCAAACACACTAGACCTAAGGTAACATGGTAACAGTGACATGCTACCTGCCATTAGATCTTAGCCCGAGCTAACATGCTAACCGCAAAGTGACATGCTAACTTTCCATCAAACATCTTAGGCCCACCTAGCCGCGAGCTAATGTGCTACCTTTCATCAACATCTTAGTTCCGAGCAAATTGCTAACCCCAAACTATCACGCTAAGTTCCTTATCATGATAACCATTAGCATTACTGCTAAATAATCATTAATAAAGCCAGGTATCATTAACACAGCACCCTTAACCACCTTGTCAAAGTTCAGTATTTTTCACACAATAATGCAGACTCTTTATATCACGGTCGCTGTTTGTACATGTCAGCATGTCTGTCTGGGAGATCTGCTTGTTGTGTCCATAAGCCCTGACTATTGGCTCTGTGTGAGTACAATTTCAGTTCTCATCAAATGCACAGGAGGTGCAAAAAAATTACCACCTAACAGCACTGGAACTAAGAAGAGCAATAACAGTTCAAGCCTCTGCTCTGCACTTCCTGTTGTTGATACGCCTGTGTGCCTACAGTGAGTGAAAGCTGCTGTGCACACACTGCCCTCCTGTGATACATTGATGTAACTGAAAATAAATAACTGCTCTTATTTAACAAACTAATTCTTAAAGTGCCAGTGTTAATGAAGTGTAGCCTCGTACAATTTTTGAGAACAGGGAAACAATAATAAGATCTGTAAATGCTTCTGGTCCAAGGATGTTTTATTTTCCCCCTCCACTGCTTCACGCCAAAGCTCACCCTGTTCCTAGCATTAATCTATATGTGACAGTGTGATGTTGTCGACAAGGGTTTTTAACTGTTGGAGCGATTCATTGAGGAGAGAAAGGGGGGAGTGTTAAATGTAAAATTCTTTCTGTAAATTTCTTAGTTATTTAGCTTGAGGAATATTTATTACAGAAGTCTGAGTTATTAGAGCAAGTTCAATATGGGCGGAGTTTTAGCAGCCATTACTGGAGTGGAGTACGAAGTTAACTGTAGCCCCACCTTTCGTCCTCTTTGGAAATTGCCACTGTGAGAGAAGGTGTATGCTGGCGCAGCTCCGTAATTGTGAGTTAAAACACACGCTGTATTTTCCAACGTTCGACATAAATTGAATTAATTCTGTCACAAAAACTATATGTCACACACTGGTTATGCTGTTGTGCAGTTAAAACACTGTTTTATAAGGTTTTAGTACGTTTTTATTCGCTGTTGGCCACGAGTTATGTTAAGGTGGAATGCTAATCGTGCAGTTAGAGTGTGGATGCTAATTGCTCACAGGATATTCTTATTTCTTTTGCTCAGTATGACCAGATTAAACCAGCAGTGCATGCATTTAGTTGTTTGCAAAGAAGAGCTGTAACTTTTATTCACAATTTGAGGGTTGATCATCCAACCCTACACAACACAGAAGTAAACCCGTTACATATAGAAGAACCAAATATTTTGACTCTGTATACATACACTGACAGAGGAAGTCATTAGATGGAAATGTAAATTGTGTCATTTTCCGAAGGAACAGCGAGGTTGAACACAGTGGCCAGCTTCTTCATGGCAAGGCAACACAAATTACCATAGTTCAAAAATAGCATTTGTAGAAAAATATCTAGATAGTGTTGTCCGTACCCCTCCCCTCTTCCGGGGCACAACACCTTGCGTGTTCATTTGGATGGAAAGAGTCGCAGACAAGTGGAGTGAAGTTGAAAGCAAACCAAAGTATTTAATTAACAATACTGGATCCAGGAGAACCAATACATTCAAGACAGTTTTACAGCCGTCCCAAAGCAAAGTTCTGACCCCGTTCCGATCAAACTCCATGTTTATACCCCAAATGACGTGAAACCTGCCGATGAGGCGTTTCTACAGATTAGCTCATGTTAATATGCATAATTTCACGTGTTAGTACTCAGTTTCACGTGTCTGACTCTACCATCATGCTTGACCTTGAGTGTGTTTTTGTATTCTCTAAGAATTGGACAGTGTGGCATTCTCTATGTGCGTGTGCGTCACCCCCCGCTTTGAGGCAGGTGCAGGTTAGGGAGTTACCCACACATAAAGAGAAGGCCGCTTTGTCCGTCTTCAATCTCCTCTGTATCAATTCAGTTCGTACAGAGTGCACCAGTCGATGATTGATAACAGTGAGTTAGAAACATGCAGTGGCCTCATCTCTCATTCCCATAAACAAAAATGCCTTTAAGCGTGAGTAACATGCCATACAATAAAAGTCTATATGTTATATGTTAATATGTCTTAGGAGTAAATATCATGTGAGTACTGGTTAATATTCTATATAGATGCATATAAAATACAAGCTTTCACACAATGATTATGTAGTTGTGAATGCTAAGTTAAGTAATCATTATTTAAGGATAATTCGTCAACAAACACAAGGTATAATAAACATTTTTACAACACATTATAGTCAAATGCCTCAGTTGGGCTCACATTGTGTCGAATATGTGGACCACACCATTTATCGGAACCCTCCAAGAATACTCCTGGAACCAGTTCTGGACAGCTTGGACCTGATGGCATGATGCGCTATTCTGCTGGAATATCCTAATCACTGTGGGGGTACACATGCAGGGCTGCAAATGGTTACCAAGCATCGAAAAGTAGCAGGCACTGGTCAGTGACATGTTTAGGCAGATGAGTGGACCTAACCTATGGCAGGAAACAATACCCCAACTCATGGTTTGCACAGTGCCTTGTTGACAACTGGGGTCCATGACTTTATGGGGTCTGTGCCTCACACAAACCCTACCATCAGCCTGAAACCATTGACACCATGATATGCCACATGTTGCCAGGTCTTTAGGGACCAATAAGCCACCACACAAGCCAGTGTCGTAGTTTTACCAAAAGCACAATGGTGGGTCTTCTACTCCTATATCCCATGGAAGCTGAAAAAAAATTTGTGGTGCATGGAAAGGTTATACATTTGGGGTTTCCTGTATTGAATCTGCATGTGATTTCTGTCAGAGTCGCTTGTCTGTGCAAATGGACAATTCTAGTCAGACACCTCCAGTCGTGTTCTCATACATATGTGACACTGTGGATTAAGCAATGTTAAATGCCTGCACAACTTCCATTTGGCACCCACTATTCTACCAATAATTCATGTGTCCCTGCAGTAAGCACCCTGGCCAGTGTTTGTCCTTACTCACAAGATACAGGTGTGGTTGTTTTAAGCTGTCCCCTGAGGTAACACTACTTCATAATTAATTTGCATGCTGCTATCACATAATATTAATACACGATATTGCCAAAAGTATTTGCTTGTCTGCCTTCACACACATATGAACTTGAGTGACATCCCATTCCAAATCCATAAGATTTAATATGATGTTGGTCCATGCTTTGCCGCTGTAGCAACTTCAGTTTTTCTGGGTAGGCTTTCGACAAAGTTTAGGAATATGTTTGTGGGAATTCTTGAACATTGTTTTAGAAACGCATTTGTGAGGTCAGACACTGATGAAGACACTTGATAAGGCTGGCTCACAGTCTCCACTCTAATTCATTCTGCAAAGGAGTTCTATTGGGGTGGGGTGCAGCCAGCAAAGTTCTTTGCTTATCCACATCTTTATAGACTTTGTGCACTGGTGCGCAGTCATGTTGGAACAGGAAGGGGCCTTTTTCAAACTGTTCCCACAAAGTTGGGAGCATGAAATTGTCCAAAATCTCTTGGCATGCTGAAGCATTAAGAGATGGGGTTAAGCACAACTCCCCACACTATAATCCGCCCTCCGCCAAACTTTACACTTGGCACAATGTAGTCATACTATTCTCCTGGCAACCAACAAAACCCGGAGATTTGCCACTCCAAAGAACACTTCTCCTCTGCTGTACAGTACAGTGACGGCATGCTTTACACTGCTGCATTTAGGTCTTTGGTCAGAGGCGTTATGGTCATCATTAAATAGAAACTAAAAAGTAGCAAAATAAGATTTGTGTCATGTCTGCTGGTTCTTCTCTCACCTCTGATCTCCTGGACTCCATTTCCCATAACCCACTACCTGATGTCACGTGTCCATCCTTGCCCAATCACACCCTGTTGCCTCGCTCTTCTCCTGAATACTGATGAGTCACCTGACATTAAGTCTGTTTGTTTAAATGCTTCTCTCTCACACTGGTTCTTTGCAAAGTATTGCCACTCTATTGCGTACTGAGCGTTCTCTCTCTGTTTGATCTTGTTACTTTGGCTTTGACTCTATTTTGATCCCCTGCCTGGTCTGATTGTCTGCTTGGTTTGACTCTTGTCTGTTTTATTGACTCTGAATCAGTTTTGCCCTTGATTGTACTTACCTGTTCTTGGTGTTGCTGTTCTAGTACAAACCTGTTTAATAAACTGTGCCTTGCTTTTAGTTTAGCGCGCGTCACAATCTGTTTGTCCATCGTCACAGTTTCAATAATTCAGTTTGTTGTTATGACTGAATTCATTTCACAGGTCAAATTTTGTTGTATTAACTATTAAAAATTACTTTAAAATATCAATTAACTATTCACTAATTCTATTTTAATTATTAACTATTAACAAGAATATTCTAGATATGTGTGCCTCAGCTGATGTGCAGGTTCAGGCTGCAGGAGTTGGACAGGGCATAGTGAACAATTTGGTTCGTTCTCTAGAAGAAGTTCACATGTACATGAAATACAAGATCAAGTTAGAGAGATAGCTCCTAAACACAAACATTCAGAAAAAACATAGTGTTGATAGTTAGGCAGTCTTTAAGTGAAATTAAAAACCCTTTTTATACAATAAATTTCTTTAGCAAAGCAAAAGAGTTATTTATAACAGGAATAGAGATCTGTTAGTCCTGTAAAGTTGCCTTAACTGTAGTAAGTTTGGCACTGCCACCACCTTTTGTTAAACCAGTCAGGTCTAAAAGTAGAAACCCTACAACAGTTAAAGTCTAGATAGTTTAATTTAGTATAGTTTTGATTTTATTAAATTATACCCAAGTATGTTATGCTCAATGGTCAAATAAGGTTAGGAGGGCAACCAGCAACCAGAGTTCTCCCTAAAATTTAAAAACAAAGAAACACCCATTTAATAATATCCAAACTCACCAACACGAAAAAAACTCACAGCAAGAAAAAACGCAGTAATCAAACTCTGTGTGTTACTGCACAATCAACCTCTCTTGCCCTGATCCTGCCCTTATCCCAGCTCAATTAATTTAACTACCAAACACTGCAAATACACTGAAGCTGCCAACGCTGGTCCACACTGCTCTGCCTTCCAGCTGAAAGTCCTCCCCTTTTAAGTGTCCAGGCGGCTTGCCTCCACAGCGCGCCAAAAGTATTACATTTGATCAAAGAAGACACAGAACCACAGGAACGTATGACGAGGTTGTTGTAAGTTTGCTTATATTGTAGCGGACTGAAAAAAAGGGTTAAATTATTTTCAGTTAAAATAAATAGGGACCCTTAACATTTTTTTTATTTTATTTTTCTTTATTTCATTTGATTGGATTATATTTCGTCTGTTTTAAGCTTTAGTATAATTATACTGTGGTTTGTCTGTATGAACTAAGGCTATTAGGTAATTTTGGTTTCACCCAGCAGAGGGCACCCTTAGGCATCAGTGGCAAGGGAACTACAACCTTCTGCCACAGACTGACAACACATTAACCTGTGTTGGTTTCTTTTTTGTCATGTAGAGGTAGGAAATGTCTTTACATACATTTTCGTGGTGAAACTACACTACACTAATGTGTTCATGAAGCCTTGTGCCATGTCTTAGTTAAACTAACGTGTGTTTTGTTTATCTATCTGTTATCTGTTTAAGTTCTATCGCGTGAATGAGAAGACAGCAAATCCGTTAGCCATTTAGCTTAGCATAGTGATGTTCTAATCGGTTGAAAGGAGAATCTCACTCGTTGTACTTTTATATGTTTTGTAATCCAGTGTAGTTACTAAAAAGTGTAAAGCATTTGATACAACACATGTTTCAGAGTTTCATAGAAGTGTATTTCCAGTGTTTTTAGCTTCTGTAACAGTAGTATTTTCTCTTTATCCTAAGCAATAGCTCAGCTGCCAAGCTTAGCTACTCTGGTACGGCCAGAGGTACAATGCGGTTCTTTGTACCGGGTTTCTTTTTTGTTAAATTGTGTTTCAAGTGTTTGTTGCTAGGTAAGATATAATGTCAGCCACAAATCTAAAATGAGCTTTGTATTGGAAAGCTGGTTGTATTTATATATATATGAAACTATATATAATATATATATTGGAATGATGATGTTCATATTACAGTGTGAATTTCCATAGAGTGATTTTGTACACTTAAAGGAATTAAGAGCATAATAGCCTAGATTTAAAATGTTAATGTGATGTAAAATGAATCTGCATAAGCTACCAACTATTTCATGTATTTAAAATGTGCATTTCATTAAAAATATGCAGTAAACTGATCCAGATCAGTAAGTAGGTTCAGAATAAATCTTTTGCCACAGGCTGACAACACATTAACCTGTGTGTTGGTTTCTTTCTTGCCATGTAGAGAGAGGGAGAGAGAGAGACCAATAGAGCCAATCACAGTCATCATATAGCCATCCGTGCACAGCCCAGATACCCCTAGGCCTGGAGGCCGGCAACAAATTGGGGGCTCGTCCGGGATAGCGGCACCTGGTGAGGAAAGTAGCTATTGCACCTGAAGTATCCTGTTGTCAACGCTTCAGTGAGGGCTTTTGATAAAGAGTCATCCAGAGATTAAAGACTTCAGGCAACCAGGAAGGCTTATCTGGGACAAAAAACTGCCTGCACTAAACCTGAGCCAGCTGCCTGGAGGATGAGGGAATGTCTTGCTTGCTTATTCTCTGTGATATGATGAACAAACTCACAGCTAGTAATGATTCAACCCAAGCAGCAAGTGAGAGTCCAGCACCACAGCAAGGCGAGAGAACGACTCCACAGCCAGTTGGGCTCATCCATCTTCAGACTCACCCACGGCAACTTAGGAGACCAGCATACCAGCCAACAGGGACAGAGACACTCAGATGCATGGTACAGCTGGTAGAGATTCTGCATCTGTGGGTAGGAGAAGTATTCCATCAGTGGGGTCAGACCAGGTGGTAAGACTCACTGAAGTAGCAGCTTTACTGCCCCGTAGAGAGTTAAAAATTCAAGGAGGGCTGATATCAGACTCAGTATCTGAAATCATTTACCATAGCATCTGTAAACAAATAGATAAAGGCTTGAGAGATGGATTCACAGAGTCAGAAATTATTATGTCTGTCCTGAGAGTCACAAAACCCGGTACTTTCAAAGAGTTTTTGACAGACAATGTTGACCTTCAGTGGATGGACTGAAGCGCATACTGAAATCTCATATTCGAGACAAAAGTAGTACCGAGCTCTTTCAAAAGCTGAGCAGTGCTAAACAGCTTAAAAAGGAGACCCTTCAGCAGTTCGTATACAGAATAATGGGTCTTAAACAACGTGTGCTGCTGTTATCACAGCAGTGTAGTTCTGAGTTTAATTATGACAAGCGACTAGTCCAAGGCTTGTTTCTCCATACACTGTATCAGGGTCTGAATGAAAAAAGCAATAACATTAGACGTGACATAAAGCCCCACCTCACAGATCCACAAGTGTTAGATGGTTTTATCCTGGAGCAAATCACAAAATATGAAACTGAGGAGGCAGAAAGACTGAAATGCTTGGTTCCCATAGGCAAACAGAGACCAGTTGCTGTTAATTTAGCTCAGGAGATTAATACTGACCAGAATAGTCAGACTAAACTAACTCAGGTTGATAGTGAGTTACAAGCCAACCGCACTGCCATTATGCAGCTGACAGCCCAGGTGTCAGCACTGACCAAGAGCCTAGAGAAAGTGGTGACCTCAAACGGTAGTGAAATGCCTGTAACCCACCCGCAAGCTATTCTTAGATTCCAGCCACCCAAGGCTGCCACAAAGAGGAAATGCCATGAATGCATTCAGCAGGGAAAAGAAAAATGTACACATTGTTTTTTCAGTGGTCGGGCTGAGCATAGAGCTGTTGGGTGTCTTAGGCGATCAGGATCGGGAAACAGGGTGAGGTCACTGGAAAGGGACAGCCAGTGACCTACAAAAAACAGTTGTCCCACTCCAGTCCGAGTTGCAGTGAAACTCAAGATAAAGTCCCTAAAAGAAATTATGTAGCACAGCTTATTGGAAGTCAATGCATGATTGTTTGTTCAATCAGTGGGGTTAAAACAAATATGTTTTTAGACACAGGAGCTCAGGTCAGCATTATTGGTAGAGAATGGCTGGAGAGCAAACTCCCTGGTATTGAGATCCAACCCCTTGACAGATTGCTCCATGATGAATCATTTCATGTTGCTGCAGCTAACGGAACCGAAGTCCCCTTTGACGGGTGGATAGATGTGTCCTTGGAACTAGTGAGCAAATAACATAGCTGTTTAGCAATTCGAGTGCCTATGTTAGTTAGTCGGAGCTGTGTTAACTGTCCACTCTTAGGATTGAATGTCATTGACATGGCACAATTGATCTAAGTGCACTGCTCAGTGAGGTGCTAAATCTAAGAAGAAACACTCTGGAGACAATTGTATCTATCGCCAAATTGAATCCGTTAGAAACACCTTCACCTGGTTACCTGGTGAAGGTGGGAAAGAGAGGTCTCGTTATTCCTGCTGATGGGATATGTGACAGATGTAGAGTGAGAGGTTGGCCCAAGGGAGTGACAATGTCATTTGAACCAGCAATGGAAATCCACTGTCCAGATGTCCTTGATGTTCCTGTTGGTTCCATTAAGATTGTCAAAGTCCCCATTCAAAACTCCACACAGCACGATATCTACCTTGCTCAAAGAACCATGTTGGGTAGACTAGAGGAAATTACTGACCTTATACCCATGTTCCAGCCAAAGTAAGATTCAGGTCCAGTGACTCAACTAGCCAGCGCCCAAGCAAACTCAGCCCAAGTTGCTACTGACAAGAATCGGGCAAGTGTCAGACATGAGGATAAATGAAACCCACCTGTTTACCTCTCCCATCTACAGGCAGGTGAGCAAGAAATTGTCAGAGATATGTTATACAAGGAGTCTGATATTTTTGCCCGGGATGATGGTGACATTGGATGTATCCCAAGCCTGAAACTAAAGATCAATCTAAAAGATGACACACCAGTTCAGAAAAGTTATAATGCCATTCCAAAGCCTTTGTATAGGTAAGTCAAAGAATGCATGGAAAACCTGTTAGATCATGGTTGGATAAAGAAGTCTGTCTCACCATACTCATCTCCGGTTGTGTGCGTCAGAAAAAAGGACACAAGTTTGCGTCTGTGTGTGGACTTCAGAGAACTCAACCGTAAAACGATTCCAAATCGGCACCCTTTACCACGTATACAGGACCTGGTAGATAACCTAGGGGGGTATGCCTGATTTTCGATTCTGGATCAAGGCAGTGCATATCACCAGGGCTTTGTGGCAGAAAACTCACAGCAGTTCACAGCGTTTAGCACCCCCTGGGGTTTATATGACTGGGTGAGGGTCCCCTTTGGGCTTACGAATGCCCCAGCAGTGCCAGAGGTGCATGGAGGGGGTACTAGAAGGTTTGTGAGATGAGTGCTGCTACCTGTATTTAGACAATGTGCTTTGTTTCTCCAAGACATTTAATGATCATTTGATGAGCTCCGTCGTGTATTTGGCCGGATGCGTGAGCATGGGATAAAACTGCGTCCACAGAAGTGTAAATTATTTAAACGGCAAGTCAGGTGTGTTGGACATTTGGTTTCTGGCGATGGGGTCCAAATTGACCCTATTTAGAAGCAGTCCTACAAATAAAAGAGAAGACTCCCAAAACAGTAGGAGATGTTAGAGCTCTGGTCGGCTGCTAAGCTATTATCGCTCCTTTATTCAGGATTTGGGTTGGCCAGGCCTCTCTTTGGGCTCCTTCAAAAGACAGATGAATCCAAAAGATCAGGAGTCAGGTCCAAAAACAGCAGGGTTGACAGTAAAGCTTCTGGGCAGCTTCCTTCAAAAACACTAATCACTTGGACCACTGAACACCAATCTGTGGTGGCAAAGCTTGTGGATATGTTAACCAGCCCACCCATCCTTGCATACCCTGACTTTGACCTACCTTTTGTCCTGCATACTGATGCCTCCAGTGAGGGATTAGGAGCTGTACTTTATCAGCAGCAGGGAGGTAAACTGTGAGTAATTGGGTATGGGTCTCGAACACTGAGTCCAGCTGAAAAGAAATTTAATTTGCATTCTGGCAAACTTGAGTTTTTAGCTCTTAAGTGGGCCATTTGTGATAAGTTCAGGGACTACCTATACCATGCACCCACCTTACTGTGTTTACCGATAAGAACCCACTAACCTATGTTTTGAGTACAGCAAGACTTAATGCAGTAGGTCATCATTGGCTGGGGGAGCTGGCTGACTTTCACATCGACATTAATACAGGCCAGGAAAGATGAACGTGGATGCAGACACCCTATCCCGCTATCCTGTCATGCTTGCTGACAACCTGAGTGAGTATACCAACTGTATTTCAGGGAAGTAAGGCGGTCAAGGAAGAGGAAGTGCCATGGGCTGCTGCATTGCTGCTTACTTCCGGGGATGGAGACCTCTCACCAGATAGTGTATCCTCAGTCATACCCCATGACATCAAAACAGCACAGCAGGAGGATTAGACAATCAGGGAGGTTCTGAAACTAAAGAAAGAAATTGGAAGCCAAAGGAAAAAGCAATGGATCAAGACGCAAAGAGACTCATACATGAGTGGAACAAACTGATAATCGAGGATGGCATTCTTTTTAGACGAACAGGTATTCGCAAACAACTAGTCTTACAAAGTAAACTGAAATTAGAGGTGCTAAAAAAATTGCATAATAACATGGGACATGTAGGTGCAGACAAAATAATTCATTTAGCTAGAGAACGGTTTAACTGGGGGCAGAGAATTCCACGACTTCATACCCCGTTTTGGATATCCAGAGAGGCAGAAAGGCAATATAACAAGGGAGTAAGAGGCATTCCCCTCCAGCCAGGTGACAGGGTGCTTGTCAGAAATCTCTCTGAAAAAGGTGGACCTGGCAAACTTCGTTCTTACTGGGAAAAAAGGGTGGACAAAATTGGGGAAGCTTCTAGTCCAGTGTACAGAGTCCAAGCAGAGGGCACAGGCAAAACCCTTCGTGTCTTACACAGAAACCTTCTCTTACCTGTGAATGACCTACCTATTAAAGCAGACACCCACAGTAGATCTATTGTCAGGACTGTACCAACAAGACAGCAAACACATGAGTGAGCGTGAGTCTGACGATTCTGACGAGGAAGAAACCTTTTACCTGTCACACCCTTTAAGGCGCCTGTCAGTACAAGCTGACCATGAAACTGATCATGGTGAGACATACTCCATGCCAAAGACTGTGATCCAAGAGTTGCAACAACTAGGATCTGAAAAGCTGGAAGCAACACCACAACCAGCACAAGCGCATCTAGATGCAGACATGCAAGAAACTCAAGAACATGTTGAATTAATGGAAAATGTACCAGGAATGTCCTCAGAGATTCGGGATGAGAGTGAGCTGACAGACCAGACAGAGGAAGAGGAACCTGGCTTGCGAAGGTCTGCATGCACTGTAAGACCAAAAGAACTATTTACATACCAAAACTTAGGCCAACCCTCTTATCAGCCACGGACACTGGGAGTAAATGCTATTTGTAATGTGCCGACCATGCTAGCTTACACTACCCCACCGGAATTTCATTTCTACCCCCGAACAGTTACTTGGGTGCTGTAGGTTTGACTTACAATAAGATGTACGGAGCCATCTTAAAAAAGTAGGGGAGAGTGTAGCGGACTGAACAAAAGGGTTAAATTGTTTTCAGTTCAAATAAATAGGGACCCTTAACATGTTTTAAATTTTATTTTCCTTTATTTTCATTTGATTGGATTACATTTAGTCTGTTTTAAACTTTAGTATAATTATAATTATACTCTATCCCCGAGTCTCAAGCCATGGAGACATATATCAGGGAGGCTCTAGATTTAGGCACTAGGCCCCTGCCTTTAGTCCCAGCCACCATAGAGCAAGTCAGAGAGACCAAGATATTCACTAAATTAAATTAGACCTGCGTAGTGCACTTACACAGGCCATTATAAATATTTGGTGATGTCATATTGTTCCAAGCCTTTGTGAAATAGGTTTTACGTGAGATGCTCAACAAATTCGTCACAGTTTATTTAGGAGACATTTTAGTGTATTCAGCACAGTATGAGAATCATGTCTCTCATGTTCGCCAGGTCCTTTGTCGCCTCCTAGATAACCGGCTGTTTGTCAAACTCAAGAAATGCGAGTTTCATAAGTCCACTGTCTTCAATCTAGGCTATATCCTTAGTGCCAAGGGTGGCCAGATGGATGACAGTAAAGTCCAGGCCATCCTAAATAGGCCCCAGCCCCACACAGTAAAGGAACTTCAAAGATTTTTAGGCTTTGTGAATTTTAATAGATGCTTCATTCAGAACTATAGTGTAGTTGCTGCTCAAAGGTAACCCGAAGAAAATTAAATGGACTCCTGCTGCTCTTTCAGCCTTCTTGGAACTCAAAGACAGGTTCACCAGTGCCCCATATTACGTCACCCTAGTTCATTCTTGCCTTTTGTTGTAGAGATGGACACATCCGAGATCGGAATGGGGGCGGTTCTATCACAAAAACATGGCAGGCCCCCTAAACTCCAGCCCTGTACCTTGTATTCCTGAAAGCTCACGCCTGCAAAACAAAACTACGTTGTGGGTAAAATCGGGAGTTGCTCACAGTTAAAGCAGTGCTTGAGGTGTGGAGACGCTGGTCCTTCATCCATTCACCATTCTCACTGATCACCGGAACCTTGTGTACAGGAAAACAGCCAGGCGGCTGAATGCCAGGCACACTGGGCTTTGTTTTTTATGAGGTTCAACTTTACAATTACCTATTGCCCCAGTTCCAAGAATGTAAAGGCAGATGCTCTTTCCAGTCTCCATGACCACCCTTCGGAGAAGGAGATTAAGAAGTCAATTCTTCCTACTTCTTGTATCATAGCTCCAGTGCTGGGGGCCATAATGGACGAGGTTTTAAAAGGCCCAAACCAACAAACCCCTGCCACCAACTTGTCCACCCAATAAAGTCTATGTACCTTTAGGCAGCTAATGCAGTGGATCCATGCATCTCCCAGCTCAGGTCACCCAGGAGTCCACCGCTACAGATGTCATACAGAACTGCAAAGAAAAAAAATAAAACATTTTAGTTTTACAATGTGTACATTTCAATATATTGCATAAGTAAATATTAATATTTGATTAAAGAATATATTTTCTGTTCAAAAACCCAATTCCATTTTATATGATCTAAATTGAATTAATCAACCTTCATATATTGCTTTTTATCCATCCAGATCCAGGAACTTTATTGCAGGGTTTTAATGTCTTTTTCTAGAAAATTATATTCAAAAGTAAATACACATGTATTGAGAACACACATTACTGTTTATTTACTGAAATGAACAGAAAACTGAAGAAGTGCACAAATTACGGTACAATAAATGTATTATTTGGCCTTTTTTATTTTTCATATTGTATGCAAAAATAGAAACTGTGCACTAAAAAATATGAATTTCTTTTTACAAGTCAATAGTATAAATTGCTCAAAACCTCTGTACAAGGTCATATGTACTAAACTTTCTTACCTGTGGTACAGATGATGAGTGATTATCTGTTCAAAAACTAGGCATGTCAGTCAGTGAAGCTATGAATAGGTTTGGGACACCACATTCTGCAATAAAGTCTCCCAAGGTGCTTCTGTTTTATTTTGTTCTTATTTATCCTTATTTATTATCTATACTAAACATCTGTACAAGCATTTGGCTGTTACTACATTAAGCTGCTATTTCCCCACCTGCACTGTACACTTTATATATCCATAATGTTCAACCACATACTTACTGATACTGCGCTACTCTTGCACTCTTCGCTACTCTTTGCACATGTCCTTTGCACAGTACACATACTGTACACATACTGTACTGTTTGCACACATTGTTTTGTTTTGTTTTGTCTATTGTCTGTATGCACACATTGTTTTGTCTATTGTCTTTGCACTACACTATTTATATATATATATACACATTATTCACTGCACTGGAGAAGGAGCCTGACCGTGTTTCGTTATACTGTACAACCCTGTATTGGTATAATGACAATAAAGTTGAATTGAATTGAATTGAATTGAATTCTGATTTCCTCAACCTCAATAAGAGTACTATATGTGGACCATATAGTAAGTCATTATAGAAAATGTATCATTGTGGTTTTCTTGTATGTTAAAATGTATATCCAAATACATTCTTAGATTGTTGTAAAACATGCCTTAACTATGAATAAGTAATTGCTAATATACATAAATTAATTCATTTACTATTTTGTGTTTTTTCTACAGTTCGTATAAAGAACTACAGGATGCGATTGGCATAAAAATAACATTTTGCTATATTCAAATAATTAACTTACCCTTGCTAAGTTGATTTGCAAGTCCTGATCCTGGAAATTGCTACAGTCAAATGATGACAAAGCAGGCTTCTGGCCACAAATCAGTAAATACAGCTCATGATTGAGGCTTCTCAGGCCAGGTCTATTGTGCATAATGGACCATGCGATGAGTTTGCCTGCAGTGTAGAATTTGTTGAGGGCTGAAGCACTTTGGTCATAATTGAAGAGCAACTGTTCAGGTTTGCCAACAAAAACTCCAAGGCCTTGCTGGAGCTCAATCATAAGGAGTCTTTAGCATAAAAACATGCAATTACATGTCAGTACTGCCATATTTACGTTACAACACATAATTTGACACTGACCTCAAAAACTCTAATCTTGGACCTTCATGGTCCTCTGCCATCTCCCCAACAAATTCTACACTTGGCACTTTATGCCAGTCACAGTAGCTTCAAGCCAGAGCACTACATGCACTTTTTAGGATGCGCCTGACAATGACGGTGGTGTTCATATTGAGGTTAATATGATCTTCTCTAAACTCAAAATTTGAGCTAGGTCTTTGTCATCCTAAAAGCACAGAACAGGCAACTGGTGATCACTAAATAAAATATATGAGGATTTTTTAAAAGATTTAAATCACAGACAGAGCTACATGTACATACATGCCCACTATTATTTTGGAGTGGAGATGCCAGAAGAACCTCTTCAACATCAGATTTAGATGAGTCCATATAGATGTCCTTCCTGTGTACCACAAATTATAGAGCAAAAATAAATGGAATTATTTATTTTAATTGACTAAAACCCGTTTCATTGCTGGACTACAGTTCAGTTAACAATTTGAAAGCTAGTCTGACAAGATATACAGCCTCAAATAGGTGAACAAACATAACCAACCTATTCACCTCAGAACTGTCACTGACAGTGGTGAGTGGAACATGGCTTGGGGCTGTAGAGGTTTGGTTGTTGGTGGTGAGTTGAACATGGCTTGGGGCTGCAGAGCTCTGGCGGTTGGTGGTGAGTTTAACATGGCTTGGGGCTGCAGAGTTCTGGCTGTTGGTGATGAGTTGAACATGGCTTGGGGCTGCACCAGGTCTGGCTGGTTGTGGTGAGTGGAACGTGGTATAGGGCTGCACATGACTGACTAGCAGTGGTGAGTGGAGTACTGTTTGGTACTGCTGAGGAGGTTCTGGTAATGTTCGCCATAACCTGGCCTGGAGGTGCAGATGACTGACTAGGTGTAGTGGGTGAAACCTGGTAAAGGATTACCCAACACTAACCAGGAGCAGAGGGCAGTGGTAGGAGGAACCTGCCCTGTCAATGCAGAGGACTGGGTATCAGTTGTACATGGAACCTGGCCTCGAGGTGCAATAGGTTGACTCACTGTAGTTAGTAGGGCCTGACCTTGAGTTGCAGAGGTCCGGCTGGCTGTGGTAGATTAAACCCAACCTTAAGTTGCAGAGAGCTGGCTGGCAGTGGTAGATAGACCCGGACCTTGAGTTGCAGAGGGCTGGCTGGCTCTGATAGATGGACAGTGACCTGGAGTTGCAGAGGGTTGGCTAGCGGTGGAAGATTAAACCTGATCTTGAATTCCAGAGGGCTGACTGGCTGTGGTAGATGGAATATGCCCTGGAGTTCCAGAGGGCTGGCTGGCTACAGTAGATAGAATATGACCATGAGCTACAAAAGGACAGGTGGCAGTGGTAGGTAAAATCTGGCTTGAAGAACCCTGAAAAAGATAGGCTTATATCTCTTTCAGTCAGAAATGGGCTACCTATTGCACTCAGGGTGGTCATTTTACCATTTATATATTTCACATTTCTATACATGCTGCATATGGCTATCAAATGACTCCACATTTACAGCAATGGTGTAGATTCTAAAAGGTTTCTGAATCCTGTCTCTTTATAAATAATTAATTTATCAATGATTTGAACATCTCAGAATTATGTTCAGCTTGAAGTTGTGTTTAAAGTGTTCTTTGTAATGCTTTGTAATTCTCTAGGGCACAAGTTTGATAACCTCAAAGGAATGATCATCCTTTGTTCATTCACTCTGCAGACTTTAAATTCTTCTGGCAACTCAGGTAATTGGTCTTTGAGTGCATAAAAGAATTCTGTTTCATCAAAATCCACTGGCACAACAATGCGACGTGGTGCATTAACATCTGAAAAAAGATTAATACTTATAATAACTAATAATGACAAAATGATTAAATCATCTCATTTATGTGATTTTTTCCCCCAAATTCTGATGATGTACATTTTTGATAATACATATTGATACATCCTTCTGACTAAAACGATTAGTTCATAAGTAGCCAAACAAAATGTATATGTAATTCAAAACAGTCAATATGTAATTACCTCTGTTTGAACTGCAACAGTGCATTGAGGAGCTATTCAGATCAGAAACTCTGAAAGTTACTTGTCTTCTTGTTCTTCTCACATTGCCAGATTGGTCCACCACTTTCGCCACTGCAAAACATTTCAAACCTACACCAGGGTACCAACATCAATTAGTGTTTTATTTGCAAAAATGCAACCCATTTAATCCAAATGCAGCGATTGTTTAATCAGTTTCTTGGTATGGTTGATGCAATGGTATAAGTGGTTGCTGATGTACTGCTAGTATAGTATTTGGTTTAAGTCTCTGTGTCGAGATCTAAAAATGCAGTGCTAATTAGGCGAAAACCCAGCAAAAGGAAGGAGTGGAAGAAAAAGTAAATGACATTCATACAAGCAATAACAATATACTGTCATAAAACAACATTTTTTTGCAGTCACTTTTTATAATAATCATTTGTATCGCCAATCAGTACAAAAAGCAAATTTGGTATCACAAAGCTTTTACTGCCAAGCAACAATGCCTGCATTGGAATGCAGTGTCATATACATGATTTCTTAGATATTAAGTATTTAATTAAATCTTACTGTAAAGGGCTCCTAATGTACGGTAATTTGCCTCCTTGTGAGGAAGTACAAATATGGTGCTGTGCAGGAACACAAGAGCATGTGTACGTGTGTGTGCGCTCGGTGGTTCTGCGTCTGCCCTGGGTATTTTAAAATGGAGTTGGACTACTATTAAGGAAAGCTGTGAGCGCACCTTAAAGGTTAGCACGATATAGCAGTGTAGTATTTGGGCAGTTGGTTTGAATGGATGTCTGTAATGTTGTGTTTATAGAATGTGGCTATGTACGTGCTGTGTGGTGTGCTGTTTTAAGCAGTGTGGTACACGTATGAGATGGAACTCTATGAATTTCTTCATCATGGTTGATGGTAGGTTTGACTCAGTTTTAGTGTTGCATTTATGTCTAATTTGATTGTGTGTGTTGTAGGAAGTATAAGATTATTCTTGTCTTTTACTTTTTTGTTTTCTTTTCTATGATCTATTCATCTTATGTCACTGTTTTATATGGTTGAATAAAATTGTCAATAATAGCCTGTGTATTAGGGTGTTTTTGGTAAGATGAAGGGTCTGACTCTAAGGCCCTGTTAGTGCCATTATCTTTACTTGGTATTGTATGTAATACACTAGTTAATTCATCCACTTGTGGGTAGGTTTGATTCTTAAATGATTCCTAGTCTGTGTTACAGTTTTGATGCTGCGCGCAGGGTTTTTGTTGATAATTGTAGGAGGAATATGATGTGAGGATAAAATCACAATACACACACACACACACACACACACACACACATATATATGTAAGAGATTGTCTTATAACCATCTCCAAGCAGCTTGATGTTCCTGTGACTACAGTTGCACATATTATTCAGAAATTTAAGATCCATGGGACTGTAGCCAACCTCCCTGGACTAGGATGCAGGAGGAACATTGATGACAAATCAAAGAGACGGATAATACGAATGGCAACAAAAGAGCCAAGAAAAACTTTAAAGGTGAACTTCAAGCTCAAGGAACATCAGTGTCAGATCGCACCATCCGTCCATGTTTGAGCCAAAGTGGACTTAATGGGAGACGACCAAGGAGGACACCATTGTTGAAAAGAGCCAGTCTGGAATTTGCCAAAATGCATGTTGACAAGCTACAAAGCTTCTGGGAGAATGTCCTATGGACAGACGAGACAAAAATTAAACTTTTTGGCAAGGCACATCAGCTCTATGTTCACAGACGGAAGAATGCAGCATATCAAGAAAGGAACACTGTCCCTACTGTGAAAAATGGAGGAGGCTCTGTTATGTTCTGGGGCTGCTGGCACAGGGTGTCTTGAATCTGTGCAGGGTATAATGAAATCTCAAGACTATTAAGGAATTCTAGAGAGAAATGTGCTGCCCAGTGTCAGAAAGCTTGGTCTCAGTCGCAGGTCATGGGTCTTGCAACAGGATAATGACCCAAAACACATCTAAAACACCCAAGGATGGCTAAGAGGAAAACACTGGACTATTCTGAAGTGGCCTTCTATGAGCCCTGACCTAAATCCTATTGAGCATCTTTGGAAGGAGCTGAAACATGCCGTCTGGAAAAGGCACCCCCTTCAAACCTGAGACAACTGGAGCAGTTTGCTCATGAGGAGTGGGCCAAAATACCTGCTGAGAGGTGCAGAAGTCTCATTGACAGATACAGGAATCGTTTGATTGCAGTGATTGCCTCAAAAGGTTGTGCAGCAAAATTTTAAATTATGGGTACCATCATTTCTGCCCAGACCTGTTTCAGGAGTTTTTTTTTTAAATAATTCTGTTGAAGCATGGTTGAAAAGCAATGTCTGACTTTCATTTGTTCATTTTCATAGAATTTTTATTTATTATTACTTTTGTCAGATTAAAGTTATTTCAGTTACCATTGTGGGTTTTTCTTTTATTAACCGAGGGGTACCAACAATTTTGTCCACATGGGTATGTATAAAACAGTGGCATAGTCAGAACACAACAGGTACTGTGATTCTGGATCCAACTTTGTGGACTGTGTTGGGTGACTAAGGTACAAGATGTAGGTGTTGGAACTGGAAGAGGAGCTCAAGGCCTTACAGGAAAGACTGGTCAGGTAAAAGAACGAAATGGATAAATTGAAAAGTCAAAATGAATTATTGTCCACCCAATTAGAAGGCAGGGGACAGACTTCAGCTGGGAAAAATTAAAGCCCCCAAAGAACATGTCCATCTTCACTCACTGTATCTGCTACTCCAAGTAATATTGTTACTTCAGCTGAAGTGATGTATATGCCTTGAGATAACAAAAACGTAATATTTTCAGGTCAACCTGGCACTATGTCATTTTATGAATGGATGGATGAACTACAAAGTTCATTTAACTTAACCTGATCCTAAGATGTTATGTAGGGAGGGAGCAGGCAGACTTTCTAAATGACCATCTAGAAGGGGAGGCAAAACAAGAAATTAGGCATAGCCCTGCAGAGGTAAGGAGGAATCCTAATTTAAAACTGGAGACACGAAAAGAAGCTTATGGACAGCCATATTTACTAACCATTGTGCAAACCTAATGGTTTGATTTTTTATAGGAGACAGAAAGAAGGAGAGAATTTGGGGAATTCTCACATGCTGAGGCAATAAATTGTCTCTTTCTGAAGAAATGAACCGGTGTAAAGAGGGAGTTGGGCTATGCAGTGATCAAACGGTACAGAACCAGTTTGCAGAGAATGTAAGGGGTCCATTTTTATACAGGGAATTTAAAAAAGATTGCTTCATCAGGATCCTGATATTAAGTTTAATTCCTTTTGCAGGATTGTTTTGGGAGGAAGGTCAGCCCAGTGGGAAATGTGCTCTAGACTCTTGCAACCCCATCAGGATCAGACTAGGCAAGTCTCTGAATTGTTAAGTGGCTATGTAGATGTGTTTGCATTTAAAGATGATGAGTTGGGATGTGCCGATCTAATACGACAAAAGATACGCCTGATAGACGATGTTCCCGTAAGACAGCAATATCGTTGGCTTCCCCGTAGCCAATATCAAGAAGTCAAAGCACATATTAGACAGCTTTTAGAACGTGGGGTTATTAGTGAGAGCAGTAGTACCTTTCTTAATACTGAAAAAGAAGGATGGTACCCTTCGGATGTGTGTTGATTATAGACAGTTGAATTGGAAAACTCGAAAAGGCGCATATCCACTTCCAAGGCTTGAAGAATCTTTGGATGCGTTAAGTGGGGCTCAGTGGTTTTCAACCTTAGATCTTGCTAGTGGTTATAATCAGGTGGTGGTTGCTATAAACATAGACATAAACAACATTTTGTACACCTTTTGGTCTTCATGAGTTTAATAGGATGCCTTTTGGGTTGTGCAATGCACCTGGAACTTTCAATCACTGTTATTTTATTTAGGTAATGTTGTAGTGTTTTCTATGTCTTCTGAACAGTATTTGCTTAAAATTAAGTTGGTGTTGTCTCGGTTTCGGGAAAAAAATTTTTGTGAAAAAAAATATTCACAGATTGCTGCTCCCTTGCATACTTTGTCTGCTACCATTTCTCATATAGGAGAAAAGGTGTCAGTCCTGGGATGAAAAGTTTGAAGATGCATTCCAGACACTGAAGCAGAAATTGGTTTCTGCACCAGTTTTAGCTTATGCAGACTTTTCAAGCCATTCATGGTGGAGATTGATGCAAGTCATCAGGGTCTGTGTGAGGTACAGTCTCAGGAGGGCAGACAGGGGCGGAGGCCTATAGCCTATGCTAGTCGGGGTTTGAGACCATCTGAGCGGAATATAGAAAACTTAGTGCCATGAAAGTGGAACTGTTAGGCCTGAAGTGGGCTGTTACAGATTAGTTTGGGAATATTTACTTGGCCATAGGTTTGTAGTCTTGTAGGCTTGTAGTAATAATCCATTAAGTAATTTAAAGACTGCTAGGTTGAACAGAGGTGTGCTTTAGAATTGGCTTGGTTCAATTTTGATATTCAGTTTAGGCCAGGTGCTGATGAACTTTCCCAGCAAGCACACATTTCTGTAGAGCTTGTGGAAAGAAATAGTGTGGGAGAGCAAATTTGGCCAAGAGCACCAGCTTATGTTAATGAATAGGGTATGGTGCGTATTTTCCCTGCATATTCTAGTAGCTTTCTGGCAGATCAAAATAAAGCAGACCTGGTAATTACACCTTTTTGAAGATATTGGTGGCGAGGGGTAAAGCATAGTGGAGCTGAGAGAGCTATAGAGGATGGAAGCACTTTGGAGCTAGTGAGACAATGGGATATGCTGAAGGAAGAAAAGGGTGTGCTGTATCGCCAATTTGTTGACACACAGTGTGGCTGTGTGAGCCAGCTAGTTTTCCCACTGGTTATGAAAGGAAAAGTTCTTCATTCCTTGTATGATGAGCACGGGCATCAGGGGTGGAGAGGACTTTTACATAGGCAAGGCCTAGATGTTATTGGCCTGGGATGCATCAGGATATAGAAGATTATTGTAAGAAGTGTGAGAGGTGCATTGTAGCCAAGGCCTCATTTCCACATATAGTGACAAAAATGGGGAGTTTGATGACATCAAAACGCTTGGAAGTAATCGTGATGGATTTTACTGTTCTGGAGCCATCCAGTGATATGCGTGAAAATGTTTCCCAAGTACACAGTTGCTTTTCCTACAAGAGACCAAAAAGCAGTCACGGTGGCCAAAGGTTTAGTGAAAGTGTGGATTCAGAAATAAGGTGTTCCACAAAGGATCCATTCGGATCAGGGGAGGTGTTTTAAAGCAGACATAATACATTGTTTATGTAAATTATACAACATGAAACGGTCTTGGACAACTCCTTATCCTCCCCAAGGGAATGGGCAGTGTGAAAGGTTCAACGGAGCCCTTCATGATCTGCTTAGAACCTTTCCGCCTGCTAGGAAGAGGAGATGGGTAGAGCATCTCCCGGAATAGTATTTGCCTATAACACCACAATGCTAGTTATGTTTGGTCAAACTCTTAATTTACCGGTGGATATTTGACTTGGTACCAATATGGACCGATTTTTACAAACCAGAGATGACTGGGTTTTTGAACATCAGGATTGTTTGCAAGGGGCATATGAGCAAGCAAAAGGGCAGTTGCAACATGCAGCAGCACTGCGGAAGAAGTACGGTGGGGCACCAACTCCACATAGTGTGCTACAGATTGGGCAACTGGTGTATCGTAAAAATAATGGTTTGCAAGGGAGACACAAAATACAAGGTCTGTGGATGAGCGTTCCATTGAGAGTGATAGCCCAACCTGATTCTAGCAAGGCAGTATATACTGTCATCTCTGTCATCTCAGTGGTTCCTCTGATCCAAAGAATATCCATAGGACAGAATTGAGCCCATGTGGGTGGAGATTGGAGGATGGGACATGAGTGCCCCGGGGGGGGGCATAGGGCTGAGGATAAGGCCTCCTCTGAGGATGATATGCATTTGGGATAGGCAGGAGTTAAGGGTGAGGTTGGACGATGGTACCCGAATGGGAGCTGTGAATGAGGCGGAGTTAGAACTCAGTATATTGTCTCCAGAAGAAAGTAATGGCACCCCTTTAAAGGTATCGTATGTACATGATGATGGGAGCAGTGATATGGGGGAGTATTGCACTGAAGACGAAGAGATGGGGAATGTATCCCCTTCTCAAGTGAAACCACGTAGGTCTACAAGACAAACTGCTGGGCAGCATACAAATCCTTTCCATTTCCCCAAGTCAGCCATAGGAAATGATGTGGGGTTTGAGGTTTGTAGGGATGTATACATTAGTTGCGTTTGTTTGACAGTACTTAAGGACACATTGGCTGATGTAGTGCGTAGGTTGTGAGGAGAGGTTTAGACCAGGTGTAGTTATTTTATTATTGTTGTGTTTGTTTTGGATGTTTTTGATGTCATCGAGTTTTTCTTTGCTTTTGGCCCTTACTGCTTGAAAGGGACTTGGCATTAGATTTACAGTATATAGAAAGCAGCTTCATGTCTTTCATTGTGAAAAGCACTATATATGATGCACAGTTCATGCATTTGTCAGTTAATTAAAACTAGCTCACTGGACAACTTTGCGTATTTGAAGTTGCTAGTAACTTCAGGCACCTGCAGGTTGAGGTGACAGTAAGTTTGAAGCACAGTGCCTACATTGAGCTCCTGCACAACCAGGTTTTACCATTATCTTACAGAGGAACAAAACATTCCTATCCCTGTATTCCAAGATGATAATTTTCGCATTCACATGGCTGCAAATGTGACTAATTGGCATGATTAATATTTAGGAGCATTCACACATCTGGAGAATACCCACGTTTAATCCTCCTCATAATCTGTGGGACTACCTTGAACAATGGGTAAAACGCTAGGGAAGGCATCCACCAAATCTGACCCATCAGTGCAGTTCTTTGCTGTAAGAGTGTCTGAACATTGATTTGGCCGACATCCAGAAATTTGTCCAGTACATGCCAAATCCAATCACAGCTGTTACTGGTGCTTGTGGAGGTATGACACGTTATTAGGCTAATAGGTTTCAGTCACAAGGGTCATGGTTCACTCAGGGTTTAAAAGTTGGTTAGAAATAAAATGTTTCTCCTTTTATGGTATACCTTTTATAAACCTTTATAAACAAAAATTGTATTTAAAAAATAGAATGGCCTGAACCTGAGATAAGGGGTGGGAGTGGATAAGCATGTGGATGCTGATCGAAATCCATTGTACGGAATGTATCTGTGTAACGCCAGACAAAGAGGCCAGATAAAAGCAGAATTATAAGTTAAACACAGTTTTTTACAAAGCAGCTGAGTAAGACAGAGGCATCAAGAAGAGTGGGAAGGTGTGTTACTGGTGGATATGAGGCATGTGACCATCACGGAGCAGTGTACTCTGGGGATTGGAGTCCCAAGGAGCAACGGAGACAGGGGAATGTATCTTGCCCTGATGCTGGACTAAAACAAGAAAGATCAAAACATATGGAAGTCTTTTTAAAATACTTACAGCACTTACAGATCTTATTAAATTTCAAATACATAGCAGTACATTGACTGTTATGTAAATTTAGACTTTTACATCATTGTTCAATAAAATTAAAATAGCCATATTATTACCATCAGAATATCACAAGTCGATTCATGTAACTTGTCAGCATTGTCAAAAGTGAACTCCATGTCAAGACTGTGGGACTATTTACTGGATTGCAATAACAGGTCTATTTGATCACAATATTCAGCAACAATATTCAGCAATAATCTGACACATAGAGAAGCATGAAATCCATTCCAGTCCTGGTCTGGTTTTCCTTGCTGTTGACCAGCATACCAGGGTTCTGTTACGCGGGACGAGGGGACAGGATGCAAGTGCAAGTCAATTTAATGAAATAAAGAATAAAACAAAAACCAAGGAGACTATACAAGGGAACTGGGCTGGACAACAACAGACACATAGAAACTTACAGAGAATTTCACTTAACCAACAAGGCAAGGGACCGGTAGGGAGACAAAAAACCCAACAAGAACAAAGGGCAGACACCGGATATAAAACTGCTAGGACTGATGAGAGACACCTGGGAATGGGCGGAGCTACAAACACAGGACCTAGAGGGCGGAGACAGGAGGGGCACATGACCAAAACAGACAGACGCACACGGGGCAAAACAACAAAGGTCACATGATCTAAACAAAAGCACATAGACAGGCAGACAGACATGGCAGGGTGTGACAGGTTCAAAACATTTTTTGTTTATACAGGTAAACGCTGTTATTGTTTTAGCATTGAGAACTGGCATTGCACTGATTATTTACTGACTTAAATGATTTACTTACTACTCATCATAGTGTGTAATCTTTGATATAAGTGAGATTCTTCTCACACTTTATGAAAAAGAAATGAACGCCACATAAATTACTAATAGCAATATATTTCCAATTCAAGGTTAAACACATTAATTTTTTCACATTCTGGGCGTTACTTTCTTTGAACTTTTTTTTGTTTGTGTATTTTTTTGCTGCGTTGAGTGGGCTAATAAATCCTACCATGGATCCGACCCCTGTGTCTGGCCTGCCATCATTACACTCAGCCAGTGATTGGGTGGAAGGAGATTAAATCTATTGGCTCTGCAAATCGGTGATTGCAGATCATTACCGTATTTTAAAACGCCACTTTTAACGGCGCACGAGCTGCAGAAGAGTGGTGTAAAATACAGCGCAAAAAACAGCACTTTTTTCAGTGTTCTGAGGATACATTTTGAACGCCGAAAAATGCGGCGTCTTTTACGCTTTAACGGTGTTGTGAAATATTCTGCCATATATTATGCCGTAAAAAGCCACAAGAGCGGCGTATATTATGGCGCTTTTAAAACAAAACTCATTGTTCCTAGGCGTTTTTTGGACCATTACTGTAGATTTTTTTGTAATCAGGGCTTTGTAATCAGATAGGACTTTATCTCCTGATCCTGAATCTGATTCAAGTTTCAGTCAATGACCAACTGACTATCAAATTCCTGAAGAAGACGAATTTTTACTGTTAATTGTTTTTCATAATCATCCTTTTAACATGGCATGATTGGCGATATAATGTGTTGGACAAATAGTACTTTTGTCATTTTATAAAATTGTATCTCCTGATTTTTAAAACGTGTCAGAAATCTGACATTTAGGTTTCATTCACTAATTAACTGATTATTTTTACTGTAGATTTTTTAAATTAATTCTGTAAACATGGCATCATAGGTAATAGAATGTGTTGGCATTTTACGCCTTTTTCTTCCATAAAGCTTTGTCTCCTGATTCTCAAAACTTCTCAAAAAGCTCATAGTCGGGTTAAACACAAAGTGAGCATTTCACTGTTGGTGCACTTTTCTGGCTTACTTATCATCTTCTGAAAATGAAAATATTTTTATCAGTTTCAAGCCATAGGATCTCTAAAACCCAAAGAAAAAAAAATGACATTGTCAGATCTTTGGGCAAGAGTAGAAAAACATACTTATTGTTTTCTGATGTTATTTTGATTTTTATTCAAATATCTAAATAATTTATCTGAATGCCATATCACCTGCACTTCTAAACAGATGATACAGTAAAGTTAAACTGGCTTGTACGTAGGAAGTCCTAAAATGGGTAAGGCCTCTTCTCGTGTTGCTGCTAGAAATCTATTGTTTTTGTGCAGCTAGCAGAGGTCACTTACGTCTGTGTAGATTGCCCAAAACAATGCCACCTGACTTTCTGCGATCAATAATGTAAATGGTAATCCTTTAAAGAAAGTGTGTACCCTGGTGATCTAGTTCATTTTTCCACTATGAGCCTTTAACTTCTGGCTTTCCACATCGTCAATTGGCATTGCATCTCTCTTGCCAATGTAATATAATAGATCTTCTAAGAGGTGAACTAATTAAATCAATTGTTTGTTTGTTTTTTTTGTCTATAGACGCACCATTAAAATATAACACATTTGAAATATTACAATAGACGGTGAAAATTCTGAATAATATTTGATTTTAGTACTTATGTTGTGATCTTGTCATCATGGCATGTCAGGCTAGAGACATATACAGTCTATAAAGTTTTCTGCTTATTTCACATAGACAAACTCCTGCAAATTTAACACTCAAAATGTCTCAAGAATCTGTTGTTGAACAGATACACGTTTTACACAAGTTCAGCATTCCACATGGTGTGTTAGGATATGTGTAGACACATTTTCTACACATGGTTATTGTAAGTGTTATTTCCATTTTATATATTTTAATAAAGAATTATTCCTGGGCTCTCTACTTGTTGTTATTATTAAAGAACTTTTAACTTTATACAGTGAGTACTTTCCCCCCTTGTATTATAATTCGGTAGCATTGAATAATAGCGCACATGGGGTAAAACATGAGGCAAATTTTAATCAGATTCAGATTCATTAAGTGCTTGTGTCCTAAGGACAAATGGAAATTTTGGCTTCTGGTTTCGATTAAGACATATCACTATATTAATTAAAAATATACTTTTTTATTTCACACATTAACCAAAATGTTTTTATCGTTGTATAGATAGTCATACAAATAAAATATTTTTTCGATACAATCTGTAAATCAAATTAAATTAAAATAAATTAAAAGCAAGTAAAATAAAGCCCACTAATAATGCAGTGTGTATAGTAATTATGTTCTGGAATTGTCATCAGCAGACAATTCAAAATGATAATTATTTTCCTGCCTGCACGTGTGGTATTCATTTTCTTTTACTTAAAATATCAACATATACCGCCAAAAATGCCCAAACTTTTGCACAAAGCTGTGCAAGAATTATCACTTTAAACATGGATGATGTTGTGCGTGCTGTAGTGTTTCAGAGTTCTTTATTGGTCTTGATGTCTTCCTGTTTATATATGTTCATAGGACATATATGTGGTCCATAGGTTTTTGAGGACATGAAAAAGATTCAATTGATCAGATGAATCAGGCAGATTTTTTTAACAGATACATTTAGAAATACCGTATTATGAAGCCATATAAAGACAATAAGCACTAGTAAAACAAAAATAAAAAAATAAACCCTACACTATGGTTTTATATGTGTGAGAGTATTTACTTAACCATTTCCAAATCATTCTAAATCAGCTATTTCCAGCTAATACCTAGTTCAGCTAATTAATCTAAAATAAATCACTAAATGACAAATTCGGAACTCAGCAGGTTGTCTGGGAACAAACTTACGTCTATTAAATGCATTCTTGTAATCATTGCATAAGATTTAACAAACTGTGTTCATTTTTGTATTTATGGTAATGCAATAAAACTTAAATAATTGATGTACACTGTAATTAAACTGTTCAAGTAGATGTACAATCTGGGTTAACAGTGTGGTTTTAGATAAAGTAGTGACTATAAAAAATGTTGTTGCAGCACTGCTTGTGCAGAAAACTAGCGGAGATTCAAAGCCTCACCGTATGTGGGTTTTTGGCATTAGAGTCATAAAACAAGAGCATTGTGCAATGTGAGCATTATAGTCCTGAAACACCAATATGATTGGACAGCGATAAGCCATGACAAAGTCCTCCTGACAAAAGAAATTTCGTTGTCTCACTGAAACCATATTTAGTTATATCCACGCAGGTAGCTCTGCATAGTCACGCCCCTCCCACCCCCGCCATGAACAGAAGGGTAAAACTCCTCCTTGCCACTTTCATTAAATGCATATATTCAGACAAATAAATATAGTTATTTTAAGCCCGCGTACGATGAATTTACTCATTTACGAACCGGTGCCTATAAAAAGTCAAGTAATACTCACGGAAACTAGAGTTTTCAGTTTTAAAACTTCAGGCAGTATGCCTAAAGGGCAAGTTGATTTAGTAAGATTCTTTTGTTAAAGCAATTACACTCCCCAATAATTCGACTTAATACTAGCCCCAAGATAACACACCATTTCGATTTATTATGATTTCATTGTTTAAATTAATTTAAAATATCAAATTAGACATTTGAATAATAAAAACTAGTTTGCCGTTTTACTGCAGTTCAGATGTATTAACATGAAAGTACAACATGGTCAGGTTGTAACGCTTTGAGGCCAGAGAGCGGGTAGAATTTCCAGTCCAGCCCGGATGGTGCTTTTATAGGGGGGCCGGTCCATATACATGGACGGGTAAAGCCCACAAAGTAGCGTTACCTACAGAAACGATGAGTGACCAAAACGAACAGCTAGGTCCAGTAGTCTCTACCGTTCAGCACAACACATGCTCCGTTCTTCCCTCGCGTTACCTCCACGCCTGCGCACATAGCTCATGGGGCTCTTAAAGAGGCAGTATACTCCAGCACCTACTGGGCGTTACAAGAGGAACATCATTGTCCTGATATTAAAAAGAAAACTCAGTAAAATCAAACTACATAAAAAAATAATGAATTAAAAAACAATAAATAAACTCCAAAGTCAGAGGTATGGCCAACCACAAAGCGCAACGATGCATTAAACAGAAAAAGACATTGGTCAAAAAAAAAAATAGAATCTTAAAAAATACATAAATAAAATGGAATCATACAAATGTTCCAAAAATGAATAAACAAAAACACCCTTATAAGTCAGGTATGACACAAGTGTATTATATTAAACACAAACGTGATTAGTAACAAAATGCTAACAAATAAAAGGCACATTCCTCTACTGCCTCATCTGAAAGACTGAAGCGATTTTTCCTAATGTTAATTTGAACAGTGTAACAGTAAAAAGCTTTTACACTTTTGAATTTATGGCATACATTTTGGAACCTAACAACTATAACGAGGCGGCTGGGGCAGGTTGCAAACACAGTTTTATTTGGGTTTGTCCAGGAGGCAGGGGCCAAAACACAGAAAGGGCATCGACAGAGACATATCCATAAAGACTACAGCCAGAAACCAAAACAAGGGTCAAAAACATAGAAACAAACACTACAAGACACAGGAAACAAGACTAGCAGGGAAACACGGCTCAGAACTCAAGCGTGAAAACAGAGACTTCGCAACAGGCAGGGCAAACAATGGAGTGTCTATGGCAGTCCGAATGAGTTCCAGATTAGCTGCAGGTGAGAAGGGGTGGAGCCCGGGTGGAGCAGGAAAAGCAGTAACATGAAGTCACCAGAGAGGGCGGTATGTGACAGCAACAGCATGAACAAAGCATTCAGTCTGTGGTACAGTAAATGTACCACAATGTTTCACGCAGCAAGCTGTTTTTTAAGGTTTGAATTTTGGGTGCCAGCTCACGACTAGCCAGGTGGAGCATTACCTGCTGAATGAAATGAAAGTGTTTGTCATGGCCTTAGGGTAGTCTAGGTGGAGGGCATAGTATCTGAAAACTATGTAACTGTGTTGAATACAGGTACAAAATAAAGGGTGATTTTTAAGTGAACTATTTCATTAAAGTCAGTAATTTTGTTTCTTTTCATTTGTACTGCCACAGCAACATTCCTACAACATTGTCAGGCCTCATCTATTCACCATTTACTAAATATAACTACAAGACCTTCGACCCTAGAGTCACCAAATTTGGATCCAGTCAACACGATTTGGTGATGTCAACATATGCTAAGTTTGGTACCTCTAGGACTTCAGTGCCCTCGCTAGGCTTTGTACGTTTTTTTTTTCACTTGAAGCTTAAGTTCACATATACCAAATGGATTTGGCTGTAAATCCCTGTCCTTTGAGCTTAGAGTCACCAAACTTGAGCCAGGTCATCAGACTGTGGTGATGTCAATGTGTGCCATGCTTGGTAACTCTAGGACCTTCCATGCCCTCACTAGGCTTTGTACAATTGCTTTTTTTCCACTTGAGGCTTCCAATTTCCAATTTCACATTTACCAAATGGATTTGGCTGTAACTTCCTGTCATTTGAGCCTAGATCATCCTGTCATCTCAGGCCAGGTCATCAGAGTGTGGTGTTGTCAACGTGTGCCATGTGTAGTAACTCTACGACCTTCCATGCCTTCACTAGATCTCGTACAGTTAGTTTTTCCCACTTAATGCCAAATTCACATTTACCAATTGGATTTGGGTGTAACTCTATGATATTTGATCCTAGAGTCACCAAACTCAGGGAACAGGATCAGAGTGTGGTGATGTCAATGTGTCCAAATCTGATAACTGTACTACATTCCTTTCCCTTGTCAGGCCTCATCTATTCACCATTTACCAAATGCGTTTGGGCCTAACTTCTTAACCTTTCACCCTAAAGTCACCAAACTTGGATCATCAGGATGTTGGTGATGTCAAAGTATCCCATGTTTACGTCACTTTAGGACCTTCCCAGCCCTTGCTAGGCCTCATAAAATTGTTTTTTCCCACTTGAACAAATGTATTTGGCTGTAACTCCCTTTCCTTTGAGCCGAGAGTCATCAAACTCGGGCCAGGTCATCAGCATTGGGTCATGTTAACGTGTGCCATTTTTGGTAACTCTAGGACTTTTCATGCCCTCGCTAGGCCTCATATTTATGTTTTTTCCAAAGTGAGGCTTTAAGTCCAAATTCACATTTACCGAATGGATTTGCCTGTAGCTCCCTGTCCTTTGAGCCAGTCTTTGATACTAGAGTAACCAAACTCAGGCCACATAACTATGCAGTGATGTCAAAATGTGCCAAATCTGAAAACTCTACAACAGTCCTTTCTCTTGTCAGGCTTCAACTATTCGCCATTTAACAAATATATTTAGACCTAACTCCATGACCTTTCACCCTGAAGTCAACAAAATTGGATTACTTCATCAGAATTCACATTCTCCCACCTCTGTGATGTGGTGGAGATCCTCCAGAGGGATACACTAAATGTGGATGAACTGTATGAAGTGTTGGGCATGTGGTTGGTGTAGCTCAGCGAATAACAGCACTACCTGCCAGGTGGGAGACTGGGGTTTGAATCCCGGTCTGGGTGACTATGCTGTGCTACACCAATAAGAGTCCTTGGATAAGAGTCCTAACACCACTTTGGCCTACCTGTAATATGATTAACCTTGTAAGTCACTCTGGATAAGTGTGTCAGCTAAATTTTTTATGGTTTTACAAATAGTGTCTATAAAATGTTGTTGCAGCACTGCTTGGCTCAGGAAAAAACACGAAACAGTCTATGAGCACACTGCATCAAATAGCTCTTAAAGCAGAGAATGCATCTGCGCCTGTGCAGTACCAGCGGAGATTCAAAGTCTCACCGCAGGTGAGTTTTCGCCATTAGGTTATCTAGCCGAAATTATGAAACAAGAGCATTGCATAATCATGAGTATTATATTACTGAAACACCAATCGAACAGCCATAAGCCATAAAAAAATCGTTCTGACAAAAGAAGTTTTGTTGTCTCACTGGAAGTATATTTTACTCATAGGTATGACTGGGCTGGGGGCTCTGCGTAGCCACGACCTTTCCTCCCCGCAATGAACAAGTGGCTAAAACTCGTCTGCACCACTTTCATTAACTGCATATCTTCAAGCAAATGAATACTTACGATAAACCTAATCTCGAAACTCCACCCAGGGAGACTTAGCAAATGAATACTTACAAAGTCTCCCTGGGTGGAGTTTCGAGATTAGGTTTATCGCCAGTATATATAATACAGTTGCTGTTAAATTGCTGGTTTATGACCCCTCTGTGACTGGTCGGTTTGATTGACAGGTTGGTTTTATTGACAGTATGTCCATGTACCAGTAGCAACCAAAATGACACCAGACAACAGTTTGTCAGACCATTTTGGTAATGATACCAACACTGATGGGCGGTAAAGATTGAGGTGGTAATCAGCCGACACCATATAACCCATCAGACAATACGTGGTTGGACCAACTGTGTGAAGATTTTACCAGAGCAAATATGACATGCCGATGTGCACCATTTTTGCTATCAGAACTATCAACTAGGTCTGTATCTAAACTAAATCTCAATTGTCAGTCATTCTGTTTTGCACTTTATGTAAATAATAATGTATTTTGCACTTCTGGTTGGATGCTAACTGCATTTCATTGGCTTTGTACCTGTACTCTACACAATGACAATAAAGTTGAATCAAATCTAATCTAATCTAAACTGCAGACAACTCTACCAGACATGGAAGATGAAGAAACACTTATTAAAGCTCCTGAATGCAAAACTAAATGCACACCAATGGAAGTTGTGGATGGCCAAGTATGTGCTACAGGTGTAAAACTTATAAAGTCTGCAATTGTTGTGATCCTACACATATCATAGACAACAAACTGAAGGAAACGTGTCTTGGTTGTGAAGTGAACAAACACAGTCAGCTGCGACATTCATGTCTGTTTGAGCCACTGAAGGACCACAGAAGGCAGAAGGAATGGGAACGGAGGCAATTATTGCAGCTGTAGCTACACTCTTTGTACTGAAATGAAAACAAGTAAAACAGAGATTTGCACCAAGATTGGAGACAAGGTCTCCGATGCAATGTCTGTACTACGTTCTGAGCTTAAAGCTTTAAAGGCTGACACAGAGAGGAAAATTAATGGTCTCCAATCAAATTTCGAGTCAATGGAAGGGACATTGGTCAGAGAGACAGAGGCATCTTGTTGTGCCACCGACTCTAATCATGGAGCTTGAGATGCCTGTGGCTAACCTCCGCTCCTAAGTAGGTCTTCTCATGGAGAAATGTAAAGACCTGGAAGGTCGTTCCAAAGCCAAAATCTATGGATTGTGGGCCTAAAAGAAGGTACTGCACATGGGGCGAAATTTGTGGCAGAACTTTTGGTAGAAGTTCTTAAGTTAGAGGAGAAGCTGCTCAAAGATCATGGTGATACAGCTTTTCGCTCATGTCCTGAACCAGAAGCACCACCGATGCATAATATTGCAAGGCTACACAACTGCCATGCAGTAGTGCATGAAGACATTAAGACTGTTTCATGGTCAGAAGATTAGAATCTTCAGAGGTCTTTCGAATGCAGTGGTGTAGAAGACAGCGGAATTCACCCCTGCGAAGGCTCTACTCTGTGACAAGCCCGGTCAGGTTTGGAGTTCTTTAACAAGCCAGGCTGTGTGACAATGAAAGGTAAAGGAATCGATCTTTACCGACCTCATAAAATTGGGGTGATATACAGCACAGCAGAATGTCAGAGTGGCTTATTTTGTGTGTGTGTGTGTGTGTGTGTGCACAATTATTATAAATGTCATATGATGAATGCTGTTATGAGTTCATGGTTGAAATCAAGTAAAATTCAAGTTATTAGAAATGAATTAGACAACATGTCTTATCATCTTTCACTTTTAAACCAAATTTCAGCATGGAGGGACATCTTTGTTCAGATGTCTTTTTTAAATGACCTTTTCACCTTTGACTTTCCACCATATCTCAGGATTGTGTAGATATCAGGGAAGGGAGTGGGTATCAGAAACATGCATATGATTACCAAGATTGTGACGGACGTGTACGTTGATGGCTAGTCGCCCCCTCACTGACTATGTGCTCCGGTCAGAGAACAGCTGCGCCTTCAAGTGATAACTTACTGAGATTTATTGATTTCCAGGCATTACAGTGTGTGTGTGTGGGTGTGGTTTCTGCAAATTGAACATATACAGAAAGGAGGAATTAGAAACTGTATAGACCAAATTCTACATTATACTAAATATGCAGAATATACTGTAGCAATATCAAATACACATTAAGTTACATTAACAATATATACATAATAATATAATTGCGCTGAAGTAACATTAATGTGACAAGGAAACCAAATTACTGCAAGTGGCAAGTAATATCGGAACAACACGAGTGAAGACTAGGCACTCATAGAGCCAATACAGAGAAAATCAACTGCAGTGCACTAGTGGCCAAAGGGTGGCGCTTTAAGACCACAAATGGGAGAAACGGTATTTGCCGCCATAGAGTCTAGAAAGACGACTGTTCACGTGAACAACGCATGGCGCTATAGGCGCGGCAATGCAACATTTGGAATCTAAATAATGCCTCAAACATTCCCAGAACGGTGGAAATAACACCACAGATCGAAAATACTATCAAAGCACTCCCAAACCCGACTATTCATGTAACTTTAGACCAAGGAATGAGCATTTAGCAAGGCATTTAAGAAAGAGGAATTTCCCATGAAAATGAACTAGCTCGCGGTAGAACCAAAGTTACACGGTTACTGGACTAAACAGCATGTAACAAACACAAGCGGATGAAATACAACGTAATAACAGATAGAAATGATGTACGTACATTATCATCAACGCACACGTACACACAAAGAATGTAACATTTCAACGAGGTGCTGGTGCAACGCAGCGAGTGTCTACCAGCGAAGCACACTGAAAGTTAAAGTCATAAAGCACGCAAGTGCGTGGTACGTCATCACTGAGATCACAACACTGACTACAGCAGGGAGTTTTCCACAAAGATACTGTAATGGGTAATACAAGTAATAATTAAAATAAAGTGAAAAACAACTGAATTCTGGAGATCATCTCTTTAGTAATCTATGGAATGTATTACTTAATTATTTTTACATAATTTATGTGTGTCTGGTGAGCATCTATTTCACATTTAAATAAAATGTCGCCTTTGTTTTCATTGATGGGAAACATGCTAGCAAGAAAGAAAGTGCAAAAATATCAAAATTAGTTGTAAATAATCATTTTAATGATATGAAGAGAACAATATGTTTCAGAACAGTGACTCTCATAATTTATAACAGATAACAGAAAAGTAGTCATTGCTTGCTGTTGGCATGTAAATAAAGTGCGAATAAAGTATGAATAAATAACAGTATTGCATCTATTTGTTTGGAATGAAATTTGAGATACAAAAGTTTCATTAAATAATAAATTAATTTGAAATACTGATACTGGAAAATAAATAAATAATTTAAATAACTTAGAAAATGTTGAAGATTTTACATATGCATTCATTTATATTATTCTAAAAATGTCACATACGTCCTGTTTAAATCCAAACAGGCAAAATACACAATATATGACAGTGAATTCAAGTATTTATGTGAATATTCCACACACACAATTTTTTTTTAACATTCACCTTATTACTCCAGATAGTGTGAAAGAGAGCAAATTCATAATTTCACTGAATCAACATTCATTCATCATAACAGGCAAAAAAAATCAATGCAGTAAAATGTTAAATGAAGCATCTGTTCTTTAGAAAAGGCTGTTGTGTATTGGGTACTGTACGTTGTATGACTGCCGTCTACGCCAGCGTCTTCGAACGGCTCCACAGCAACCACAAAGCATAATCTACAGAAAAAAACATTACATATATTAAGAATACTATGATTATTTTCTGTATCATGTTTTAATATCATGTTCCTTTTGTGTTTAAAATGAAAATGCTACTAACAGGCCCGGTTTGGATACTAATTCTTAAAATCATCTTAAAAACAACATTTTATGCATTAACAGCTGTCTGTTAGACAGATGAAATGTGCATCCATTTTATTAAAAGTATTACAGTTTTATCACAAATCCCTTTTTAACCTGTAAGATTTGTTTTAGTTAAGGGTGAGCTATGTAATGATATTCATTAATTGACAGAAAACTGACCGCCGCCTGTTTCGTTAAAAAGGGTATAAATAGTCTTTGCAGCACAATACAAGAAATGTTTTAATATTTTGTTATGTCATAGATTGTAAGGGGTTTTTAATGTAACAATACAGTTTTTATGTACCTTATCACACTAATTTAAATGATGTATAATAATAATAATAATAAAATGTGAACAATTTGTAGGTGTGCAAGTTGCATAGCTGCTCCTTTGACATTTATACACTGTGTGAAGGAAACAGATCTTAAACAAACAGATCTGCCAGCAGATGAGACGTAAAACGTAACGTTTTAAACCTGCTGTAAAGCGGTTTAATTAGAAAAGAAAGACAGAGTCCAGTGGGCAATAGATGAATGGAAAGTCATGCAAAAAGTTATTAACAACAGTTGTTTTAAATGATTAAAATGCTTTAATCTTAACATTTAATTTTCAACCTATTTAACTTATTTAAACACTACTCACTGAAATTATTTAAAATGAAAGCACACTTGAAGAACTTACACAGAGTAAAATCCAGCAGGGTACGAGAATGATGGCTATACCGCAGGGAATAATGATAGCAAGGGCCCACCCTGGAAACCCTCCTCCAGCTAATCCACTAACTTTGAGTATTTCCTTAAGGAATCCACTTGGTGCCTTAATATCTCCCTCCACAAAGACATATTCTGCATCAGCCCGAATCACCGTGTCATTGCCCCTGGAAAGAGTAAAGAAACAAAGTAAGATGAGTCATGTCATGAATGTCTATGAACTCTTACAGTTTGTATTTGCAGAAGGATTAAATTCAGTAAATGTTTAGTCATTACTCACGTGTAGTTTGCTCGTTGAAACGTAAATGGTGCAGCATTTGGGTCATTTAGTATTTTATTCAGCTGCATAAAAAAGTAAAGATTAGTTGGAGCTGCAATTGCAGGAGTCACTTTTTTGTATATTTAATGTAAGACATTTATTTACTTATTTGTTCATTTTTTTTTTAGATAAGATGATTTGGGTGAGACTCACCAGGCTGTTGATGGTATTTTGGATTGCATCATACGTTTCATTCCTGAGTTCAATGTTCTTAGAAATGCTCACATTGCTGATTTTGAATCCAAACACGATAATGTATGAGTTGCTGCTCGTTTCTAAAAGAAAAATAATGAAGAGTTATGTAACAGATCATAAACAAATGCAGAAATGTTACTGCTTTTAATACTGAATTATCTGTTTGAGGGTGTTTTTGTCTGGGTATGTTCAATGGTCTCTCAGCAAAAATACCCACAGTGACATTTGCAATTTACTAAGCCGATAGCACCCTAATTCATAAAGTAGACTCACTCTGATAGGTGACATTCTGGATGCTAACTGGGTTATTCAGTTTTTGCATGCGGACCTCTCGCTTCATTCTGACACTCGAGTCCAGCAGAGAATTGGCAGCATTAAGAACCTCTGTCTCGCTGGGTAGAGTGGTAATGTTCTTAAACACCAGCCGTATATAAATCAGTACAGTCCCCATCCTAAAAAAGGTAAGATGTCCAAATTACATAAATTTCATGGAAATTGATGATGTAGAGAACAGTGACATTTAGTATATGTCATTCACTGTAACTGAGTTCACAATTTCAAAAAGACAATTAAAGCTAATGAGAAAACATGCTAACAACACATAAACAATGTGTGTTTTCTTAACGTTGTTATTTTATTGTTGCACATACAAAGTTGGAGCTGCTGTGTTCTGCAGAGTTGGAGCTGCTGTAATCTCTAGAGTTGGGGCTGCTGAGCTCTGCAGAGCTGTGCTTAGCCATGGGAGATGTGGTAGGTGTGATACCTGTCACCTATAATAATATATCAATACCAAAACATGCCATAAATGTAAAATAGACTGCAAAATAGGAATTAGCAAGTGAATAATTGAACTGTATGAAAAATAATGTATAGATTAAAAAAACCAAAAAAAACCACATACAATTTGTATGAGACCAACTGAGATAGAAAATCATTGTATTTTAACGTACCACTCTGTGTCTTCAGCTCATTAAGAAAGCTGACTGGTGTTTTAAGGTCTCCATCTTGGAAAGCTGTATTCCATGTTACCTTCAATCTGGTTTGCTGAGTGTCTGTTTTAGAAAATTGAAAGAAATATAATTACAAGAATCTTTTACACCACACAATTACTATGGAAGTCATATATCAGAACATAAATCAATTCTGTTTGTGAACTAACCTGAATTCTGATCTCTGAGGTTCAAAGAGTTCTGCACGGGTTCATTAAGCAGTCTGTTTAGCTGGAGACAAGAAAGGAAAGGTTTTAAGGTTTAATGACCAGTAAAATGAAATGGTTGAAATTAGGTGGTATTAAGTAAAAATGTTTTCTATGTTTCAAAATGTAAACATCAGAGCAGCATTCCTAAAATATTTATAATCAGACTTCAGCGTTGTTTGACAGTGTTTTGAACTTGAAGGTATGTGTCGTTCCTAAGAAGCAGAGCTCTCTGTATGCTGATGTCATGCTGACCCTTTTGAATGTGAAGATCACTACATAGGAAGTGTCTGGAATTTTTCTGTGGAACAAAGTTTAGGAATGATTTTTAGTTTTGGAATTTTTTAACAATTCTTCCAGAAGGTTGGTGCAAGGTGTTGACACAGTTGTTAAACGAGAAAGGCCTGCCTACTCTCATAGGTGAAGTTCAGCACTTTAGTAGAATCACTGAGGTTCGAGAGTCGAGAGTTGAGCAAGGTTGTGGTAGCATTGATGACCAAACTCTCACTGGGGACAGGCCAGGAGGAGTTGAACACCAGCCTGCTGCGGACCAGTGCAGAGATGGAACTGGAAAGGGGGAAAACATCATGTTGAATTTCTTCAAATGGTGATACATGAACAATGGTTAGTACCACGTTACAAAGTTATGTTTTATATTTAACCTACATTTTGGAAGGACTTGTTGTAAATGTGACCAAAGAACTGACTGTAGTCATTGGAGAAACTGTTGTTGTAGTTGAAGCTGCAAGAATGAACAAAGCCTTAGTAATAGGAAAATTCCATTAAAGTAACACCAACGGATGACTAAACACAAGAGGCGAACTGAGATGAAAGATTTTGTGTCTGATCATACCACTCTGTGTCCTTAGCTCATTCAGGAAGCTGACTGGTGTTTTGGTGTCTCCATCTTGGAAGCTGTACTCCATGTTACCTTCAATTTGGTTTGCTAAGTTTCTGCTTTGGGAAATTGAAAGACATATAGTTTCAACACTATATACTGCACAAAGCCCAAGAGAGTTAGAGATTTCATACATTAATGAATTGTGTTTGACACCAACCTGAAGTCGGATCTCTGAGGTACAATCTGTTCTGCACTAGGCTCATTAAGCAGTATGTTTAGCTAGAGAGAGAAAGGAAGGGTTTGTCATCAAATGACAAATCATACTAAATATTGAAATTTATTTAGAAACTGGAATGCCTCTCTAGTATATGCATCCATGAGATATGTTAGCACTAGTCCAAGAAAAATAACAAAAATCTGCAATATTAGCTAATGTAGGCCTCAGTATTGTAAAGTATTTGTGATAATGTAGACTTACAGCGTTGTTGACAGAGTTCTGCACTTGGATGTATGTGTCGTTCTCAGTTGCAGGATTCTCTGGTATGCTGATATTACTGATGTTGAATGTGAAGATCACTGCGTAGGAAGTGTCCGAAATTTCTGTGGAGCAAGCCGAATGATTTTCAGTTGTGTGGATTAAAAAAAATGTTTTGGGAAGGTTGGTACAATGGGTTGAACAGTTGTAAATTAGAAAAGAAAACATACTCTCATAGGTGAAGTTCAGCACTTTAGTAGAATCACTGAGGTTTGTGAGTCGAGAGTTGAGCAATGTTGTAGCAGCACTGATGACCAAACTCTCACTGGGGACAGGCCAGGAGGAGTTGAACACCAGCCTGCTATGGACCACTGCAGAAGTGGAACTGGAGGAGGGAAAACATCATGTTGAATTTCTTCAAATGGTGATACATGAACAATGGTTAGTACCACGTTACAAAGTTATGTTTTATATTTAACCTACATTTTGGAAGGACTTGTTGTAAATGTGACCAATGAACTGACTGTAGTCATTGGAGAAACTGTTGTTGTAGTTGAAGCTGCAAAAATAAACAAAGCCTTAGTTATAGGAAAATTCCATTAAAGTAACACCAACGGACGACTAAACACAAGAGGCGAACTGAGATGAAAGATTTTGTGTCTGATCATACCACTCTGTGTCCTTAGCTCATTCAGGAAGCTGACTGGTGTTTTGGTGTCTCCATCTTGGAAGCTGTACTCCATGTTACCTTCAATTTGGTTTGCTAAGTTTCTGCTTTGGGAAATTGAAAGACATATAGTTTCAACACTATATACTGCCCAAAGCCCAAGAGAGTTAGAGATTTCATACATTAATGAATTGTGTTTGACACCAACCTGAAGTCGGATCTCTGAGGTACAATCTGTTCTGCACTAGGCTCATTAAGCAATATGTTTAGCTAGAGAGAGAAAGGAAGGGTTTGTCATCAAATGACATATCATACTAAATATTGAAAGTTATTTATAAACTGAAATGACTCTGTAGTGTATACATGCATGAGCTATGTTAGCACTAGTCCAAGAAAAATAACAAAAATCTGCAATATTAGCTAATGTAGGCCTCAGTATTGTAAAGTATTTGTGATAATGTAGACTCACAGCGTTGTTGACAGAGTTCTGCACTTGGATGTATGTGTCGTTCTCAATTGCAGGGTTCTCTGGTATGCTGATATTACTGATGTTGAATGTGAAGATCACTGCGTAGGAAGTGTCCGAAATTTCTGTGGAACAAGCCGAACGATTTTCAGTTGTGTGGATTAAAAAAAATGTTTTAAGAAGGTTGGTACAGTGTGTTGAACAGTTGTAAATTAGAAAAGAAAACATACTCTCATAGGTGAAGTTCAGCACTTTAGTCGTATCACTGAGGTTTGTGAGTCGAGAGTTGAGCAATGTTGTAGCAGCATTGATGACCAAACTCTCACTGGGGACAGGCCAGGAGGAGTTGAACACCAGCCTGCTATGGACCACTGCAGAAGTGGAACTGGAGGAGGGAAAACATCATGTTGAATTTCTGCAAATTGTGATACGTGAACAATAGTTAGTACCACGTTACAAAGTTATGTTTTATATTTAACCTACATTTTGGAAGGACTTGTTGTAAATGTGACCAAAGAACTGACTGTAGTCATTGGAGAAACTGTTGTTGTAGTTGAAGCTGCAAAAATAAACAAAGCCTTAGTTATAGGAAAATTCCATTAAAGTAACACCAACGGACGACTAAACACAAGAGGCGAACTGAGATGAAAGATTTTGTGTCTGATCATACCACTCTGTGTCCTTAGCTCATTCAGGAAGCTGACTGGTGTTTTGGTGTCTCCATCTTGGAAGCTGTACTCCATGTTACCTTCAATTTGGTTTGCTAAGTTTCTGCTTTGGGAAATTAGAAAGACATATAGTTTCAACACTATATACTGCCCAAAGCCCAAGAGAGTTAGAGATTTCATACATTAATGAATTGTGTTTGACACCAACCTGAAGTCGGATCTCTGAGGTACAATCTGTTCTGCACTAGGCTCATTAAGCAGTATGTTTAGCTAGAGAGAGAAAGGAAGGGTTTGTCATCAAATGACAAATCATACTAAATATTGAAAGTGATTTATAAACTGAAATGACTCTGTAGTGTATACATGCATGAGATATGTTAGCACTAGTCCAAGAAAAATAACAAAAATCTGCAATATTAGCTAATGTAGGCCTCAGTATTGTAAAGTATTTGTGATAATGTAGACTCACAGCGTTGTTGACAGAGTTCTGCACTTGGATGTATGTGTCGTTCTCAATTGCAGGGTTCTCTGGTATGCTGATATTACTGATGTTGAATGTGAAGATCACTGCGTAGGAAGTGTCCGAAATTTCTGTGGAACAAGCCGAACGATTTTCAGTTGTGTGGATTAAAAAAATGTTTTGAGAAAGTTGGTACAATAGGTTGAGCAATTGTAAAATAGAAAAGAAAACATACTCTCATAGGTGAAGTTCAGCACTTTAGTAGAATCACTGAGGTTTGTGAGTCGAGAGTTGAACAATGTTGTAGCAGCATTGATGACCAAACTCTCACTGGGGACAGGCCAGGAGGAGTTGAACACCAGCCTGCTATGGACCACTGCAGAAGTGGAACTGGAGAAGGAAAAACATCATGTTGAATTTCTTCAAATGGTGATACATGAACAATGGTTAGTACCACATTACAAAGTTATGTTTTATATTTAACCTACATTTTGGAAGGACTTGTTGTAAATGTGACCAAAGAACTGACTGTAGTCATTGGAGAAACTGTTGTTGTAGTTGAAGCTGCAAGAATGAACAAAGCCTTAGTTATAGGAAAATTCCATTAAAGTAACACCAACGGACGACTAAACACAAGAGGCGAACTGAGATGAAAGATTTTGTGTCTGATCATACCACTCTGTGTCCTTAGCTCATTCAGGAAGCTGACTGGTGTTTTGGTGTCTCCATCTTGGAAGCTGTACTCCATGTTACCTTCAATTTGGTTTGCTAAGTTTCTGCTTGGAGAAATAGAAAGACATATAGTTTCAACACTATATACTGCCCAAAGCCCAAGAGAGTTAGAGATTTCATACATTAATGAATTGTGTTTGACACCAACCTGAAGTCGGATCTCTGAGGTACAATCTGTTCTGCACTAGGCTCATTAAGCAGTATGTTTAGCTAGAGAGAGAAAGGAAGGGTTTGTCATCAAATGACAAATCATACTAAATATTGAAATTTATTTAGAAACTGGAATGCCTCTCTAGTATATGCATCCATGAGATATGTTAGCACTAGTCCAAGAAAAATAACAAAAATCTGCAATATTAGCTAATGTAGGCCTCAGTATTGTAAAGTATTTGTGATAATGTAGACTCACAGCGTTGTTGACAGAGTTCTGCACTTGGATGTATGTGTCGTTCTCAATTGCAGGGTTCTCTGGTATGCTGATATTACTGATGTTGAATGTGAAGATCACTGCGTAGGAAGTGTCCGAAATTTCTGTGGAACAAGCCGAACGATTTTCAGTTGTGTGGATTAAAAAAATGTTTTGAGAAGGTTGGTACAATAGGTTGAACAGTTGTAAATTAGAAAAGAAAACATACTCTCATAGGTGAAGTTCAGCACTTTAGTAGAATCACTGAGGTTTGTGAGTCGAGAGTTGAGCAAGGTTGTAGCAGCATTGATGACCAAACTCTCACTGGGGACAGGCCAGGAGGAGTTGAACACCAGCCTGCTATGGACCACTGCAGAAGTGGAACTGGAGGAGGGAAAACATCATGTTGAATTTCTTCAAATGGTGATACATGAACAATGGTTAGTACCACGTTACAAAGTTATGTTTTATATTTAACCTACATTTTGGAAGGACTTGTTGTAAATGTGACCAATGAACTGACTGTAGTCATTGGAGAAACTGTTGTTGTAGTTGAAGCTGCAAAAATAAACAAAGCCTTAGTTATAGGAAAATTCCATTAAAGTAACACCAACGGACGACTAAACACAAGAGGCGAACTGAGATGAAAGATTTTGTGTCTGATCATACCACTCTGTGTCCTTAGCTCATTCAGGAAGCTGACTGGTGTTTTGGTGTCTCCATCTTGGAAGCTGTACTCCATGTTACCTTCAATTTGGTTTGCTAAGTTTCTGCTTTGGGAAATTGAAAGACATATAGTTTCAACACTATATACTGCCCAAAGCCCAAGAGAGTTAGAGATTTCATACATTAATGAATTGTGTTTGACACCAACCTGAAGTCGGATCTCTGGGGTACAATCTGTTCTGCACTAGGCTCATTAAGCAATATGTTTAGCTAGAGAGAGAAAGGAAGGGTTTGTCATCAAATGACAAATCATACTAAATATTGAAAGTGATTTATAAACTGAAATGACTCTGTAGTGTATACATGCATGAGATATGTTAGCACTAGTCCAAGAAAAATAACAAAAATCTGCAATATTAGCTAATGTAGGCCTCAGTATTGTAAAGTATTTGTGATAATGTAGACTCACAGCGTTGTTGACAGAGTTCTGCACTTGGATGTATGTGTCGTTCTCAATTGCAGGGTTCTCTGGTATGCTGATATTACTGATGTTGAATGTGAAGATCACTGCGTAGGAAGTGTCCGAAATTTCTGTGGAACAAGCCGAACGATTTTCAGTTGTGTGGATTAAAAAAATGTTTTGAGAAAGTTGGTACAATAGGTTGAGCAATTGTAAAATAGAAAAGAAAACATACTCTCATAGGTGAAGTTCAGCACTTTAGTAGAATCACTGAGGTTTGTGAGTCGAGAGTTGAACAATGTTGTAGCAGCATTGATGACCAAACTCTCACTGGGGACAGGCCAGGAGGAGTTGAACACCAGCCTGCTATGGACCACTGCAGAAGTGGAACTGGAGGAGGGAAAACATCATGTTGAATTTCTTCAAATGGTGATACATGAACAATGGTTAGTACCACGTTACAAAGTTATGTTTTATATTTAACCTACATTTTGGAAGGACTTGTTGTAAATGTGACCAATGAACTGACTGTAGTCATTGGAGAAACTGTTGTTGTAGTTGAAGCTGCAAAAATAAACAAAGCCTTAGTTATAGGAAAATTCCATTAAACTAACACCAACGGACGAGTAAACACACGAGGCGAACTGAGATGAAAGATTTCATGTTTGATCATACCACTCTGCGTCCTCAGCTCATTCAGGAAGCTGACTGGTGTTTTGGTGTCTCCATCTTGGAAGCTGTACTCCATGTTACCTTCAATTTGGTTTGCTAAGTTTCTGCTTGGAGAAATAGAAAGACATATAGTTTCAACACTATATACTGCCCAAAGCCCAAGAGAGTTAGAGATTTCATACATTAATGAATTGTGTTTGACACCAACCTGAAGTCGGATCTCTGGGGTACAATCTGTTCTGCACTAGGCTCATTAAGCAATATGTTTAGCTAGAGAGAGAAAGGAAGGGTTTGTCATCAAATGACAAATCATACTAAATATTGAAAGTGATTTATAAACTGAAATGACTCTGTAGTGTATACATGCATGAGATATGTTAGCACTAGTCCAAGAAAAATAACAAAAATCTGCAATATTAGCTAATGTAGGCCTCAGTATTGTAAAGTATTTGTGATAATGTAGACTCACAGCGTTGTTGACAGAGTTCTGCACTTGGATGTATGTGTCGTTCTCAATTGCAGGGTTCTCTGGTAGGCTGATATTACTGATGTTGAATGTGAAGATCACTGCATAGGAAGTGTCTGAAATTTCTGTGGAACAAGCCAAACAATTTTCAGTTGTGTGGATTAAAAAAATGTTTTGAGAAGGTTGGTACAATAGGTTGAACAATTGTAAATTAGAAAAGAAAACATACTCTCATAGGTGAAGTTCAGCACTTTAGTAGAATCACTGAGGTTTGTGAGTCGAGAGTTGAGCAAGGTTGTAGCAGCATTGATGACCAAACTCTCACTGGGGACAGGCCAGGAGGAGTTGAACACCAGCCTGCTATGGACCACTGCAGAAGTGGAACTGGAGAAGGAAAAACATCATGTTGAATTTCTTCAAATGGTGATACATGAACAATGGTTAGTACCACATTACAAAGTTATGTTTTATATTTAACCTACATTTTGGAAGGACTTGTTGTAAATGTGACCAAAGAACTGACTGTAGTCATTGGAGAAACTGTTGTTGTAGTTGAAGCTGCAAAAATAAACAAAGCCTTAGTTATAGGAAAATTCCATTAAAGTAACACCAACGGACGACTAAACACAAGAGGCGAACTGAGATGAAAGATTTTGTGTCTGATCATACCACTCTGTGTCCTTAGCTCATTCAGGAAGCTGACTGGTGTTTTGGTGTCTCCATCTTGGAAGCTGTACTCCATGTTACCTTCAATTTGGTTTGCTAAGTTTCTGCTTGGAGAAATAGAAAGACATATAGTTTCAACACTATATACTGCCCAAAGCCCAAGAGAGTTAGAGATTTCATACATTAATGAATTGTGTTTGACACCAACCTGAAGTCGGATCTCTGAGGTACAATCTGTTCTGCACTAGGCTCATTAAGCAATATGTTTAGCTAGAGAGAGAAAGGAAGGGTTTGTCATCAAATGACAAATCATACTAAATATTGAAAGTTATTTATAAACTGAAATGACTCTGTAGTGTATACATGCATGAGCTATGTTAGCACTAGTCCAAGAAAAATAACAAAAATCTGCAATATTAGCTAATGTAGGCCTCAGTATTGTAAAGTATTTGTGATAATGTAGACTCACAGCGTTGTTGACAGAGTTCTGCACTTGGATGTATGTGTCGTTCTCAATTGCAGGGTTCTCTGGTATGCTGATATTACTGATGTTGAATGTGAAGATCACTGCGTAGGAAGTGTCCGAAATTTCTGTGGAACAAGCCGAATGATTTTCAGTTGTGTGGATTAAAAAAAATGTTTTGAGAAGGTTGGTACAATGGGTTGAACAGTTGTAAATTAGAAAAGAAAACATACTCTCATAGGTGAAGTTCAGCACTTTAGTAGAATCACTGAGGTTTGTGAGTCGAGAGTTGAGCAAGGTTGTAGCAGCATTGATGACCAAACTCTCACTGGGGACAGGCCAGGAGGAGTTGAACACCAGCCTGCTATGGACCACTGCAGAAGTGGAACTGGAGGAGGGAAAACATCATGTTGAATTTCTTCAAATGGTGATACATGAACAATGGTTAGTACCACGTTACAAAGTTATGTTTTATATTTAACCTACATTTTGGAAGGACTTGTTGTAAATGTGACCAATGAACTGACTGTAGTCATTGGAGAAACTGTTGTTGTAGTTGAAGCTGCAAGAATAAACAAAGCCTTAGTTATAGGAAAATTCCATTAAACCAACACCAACAGACGAATAAACACAAGAGACGAACTGAGATGAAAGATTTCATGTCTGATCATACCACTCTGTGTCCTCAGCTCATTCAGGAAGCTGACTGGTGTTTTGGTGTCTCCATCTTGGAAGCTGTACTCCATGTTACCTTCAATTTGCTTTGCTAAGTTTCTGCTTTGGGAAATTGAAAGACATATAGTTTCAACACTATATACTGCCCAAAGCCCAAGAGAGTTAGAGATTTCATACATTAATGAATTGTGTTTGACACCAACCTGAAGTCGGATCTCTGAGGTACAATCTGTTCTGCACTAGGCTCATTAAGCAATATGTTTAGCTAGAGAGAGAAAGGAAGGGTTTGTCATCAAATGACATATCATACTAAATATTGAAAGTTATTTATAAACTGAAATGACTCTGTAGTGTATACATGCATGAGCTATGTTAGCACTAGTCCAAGAAAAATAACAAAAATCTGCAATATTAGCTAATGTAGGCCTCAGTATTGTAAAGTATTTGTGATAATGTAGACTCACAGCGTTGTTGACAGAGTTCTGCACTTGGATGTATGTGTCGTTCTCAATTGCAGGGTTCTCTGGTAGGCTGATATTACTGATGTTGAATGTGAAGATCACTGCATAGGAAGTGTCTGAAATTTCTGTGGAACAAGCCGAACAATTTTCAGTTGTGTGGATTAAAAAAATGTTTTGAGAAGGTTGGTACAATAGGTTGAACAGTTGTAAATTAGAAAAGAAAACATACTCTCATAGGTGAAGTTCAGCACTTTAGTAGAATCACTGAGGTTTGTGAGTCGAGAGTTGAGCAAGGTTGTAGCAGCATTGATGACCAAACTCTCACTGGGGACAGGCCAGGAGGAGTTGAACACCAGCCTGCTATGGACCACTGCAGAAGTGGAACTGGAGGAGGGAAAACATCATGTTGAATTTCTTCAAATGGTGATACATGAACAATGGTTAGTACCACGTTACAAAGTTATGTTTTATATTTAACCTACATTTTGGAAGGACTTGTTGTAAATGTGACCAATGGACTGACTGTAGTCATTGGAGAAACTGTTGTTGTAGTTGAAGCTGCAAGAATGAACAAAGCCTTAGTTATAGGAAAATTCCATTAAACTAACACCAACGGACGAGTAAACACACGAGGCGAACTGAGATGAAAGATTTCATGTTTGATCATACCACTCTGCGTCCTCAGCTCATTCAGGAAGCTGACTGGTGTTTTGGTGTCTCCATCTTGGAAGCTGTACTCCATGTTACCTTCAATTTGGTTTGCTAAGTTTCTGCTTTGGGAAATTGAAAGACATATAGTTTCAACACTATATACTGCCCAAAGCCCAAGAGAGTTAGAGATTTCATACATTAATGAATTGTGTTTGACACCAACCTGAAGTCGGATCTCTGAGGTACAATCTGTTCTGCACTAGGCTCATTAAGCAGTATGTTTAGCTAGAGAGAGAAAGGCAGGGTTTGTCGTCAAATGACATATCATACTAAATATTGAAAGTCATTTATAAACTGAAATGACTCTGTAGTGTATACATGCATGAGATATGTTGGCACTAGGACAGGAAAAATAACAAAAATCTGCAATATTAGCTAATGTAGGCCTCAGTGTTGTAAAGGATTTGTGATAATGTAGACTCACAGCGTTGTTGACAGAGTTCTGCACTTGGATGTATGTGTCGTTCTCAATTGCAGGGTTCTCTGGTATGCTGATATTAATAATGTTGAATGTGAAGATCACTGCGTAGGAAGTGTCCGAAATTTCTGTGGAACAAGCCGAACGATTTTCAGTTGTGTGGATTAAAAAAAATGTTTTAAGAAGGTTGGTACAATGGGTTGAACAGTTGTAAATTAGAAAAGAAAACATACTCTCATAGGTGAAGTTCAGCACTTTAGTAGAATCACTGAGGTTTGTGAGTCGAGAGTTGAGCAAGGTTGTAGCAGCATTGATGACCAAACTCTCACTGGGGACAGGCCAGGAGGAGTTGAACACCAGCCTGCTATGGACCACTGCAGAAGTGGAACTGGAGGAGGGAAAACATCATGTTGAATTTCTGCAAATTGTGATACGTGAACAATAGTTAGTACCACGTTACAAAGTTATGTTTTATATTTAACCTACATTTTGGAAGGACTTGTTGTAAATGTGACCAATGAACTGACTGTAGTCATTGGAGAAACTGTTGTTGTAGTTGAAGCTGCAAGAATAAACAAAGCCTTAGTTATAGGAAAATTCCATTAAACTAACACCAACGGACGAGTAAACACACGAGGCGAACTGAGATGAAAGATTTCATGTTTGATCATACCACTCTGCGTCCTCAGCTCATTCAGGAAGCTGACTGGTGTTTTGGTGTCTCCATCTTGGAAGCTGTACTCCATGTTACCTTCAATTTGGTTTGCTAAGTTTCTGCTTTGGGAAATTGAAAGACATATAGTTTCAACACTATATACTGCCCAAAGCCCAAGAGAGTTAGAGATTTCATACATTAATGAATTGTGTTTGACACCAACCTGAAGTCGGATCTCTGAGGTACAATCTGTTCTGCACTAGGCTCATTAAGCAGTATGTTTAGCTAGAGAGAGAAAGGAAGGGTTTGTCATCAAATGACATATCATACTAAATATTGAAAGTTATTTATAAACTGAAATGACTCTGTAGTGTATACATGCATGAGCTATGTTAGCACTAGTCCAAGAAAAATAACAAAAATCTGCAATATTAGCTAATGTAGGCCTCAGTATTGTAAAGTATTTGTGATAATGTAGACTCACAGCGTTGTTGACAGAGTTCTGCACTTGGATGTATGTGTCGTTCTCAATTGCAGGGTTCTCTGGTATGCTGATATTACTGATGTTGAATGTGAAGATCACTGCATAGGAAGTGTCTGAAATCTCTGTGGAACAAGCCGAACAATTTTCAGTTGTGTGGATTAAAAAATGTTTTAAGAAGGTTGGTACAATAGGTTGAACAGTTGTACATTAGAAAAGAAAACATACTCTCATAGGTGAAGTTCAGCACTTTAGTAGAATCACTGAGGTTTGTGAGTCGAGAGTTGAGCAAGGTTGTAGCAGCATTGATGACCAAACTCTCACTGGGGACAGGCCAGGAGGAGTTGAACACCAGCCTGCTATGGACCACTGCAGAAGTGGAACTGGAGGAGGGAAAACATCATGTTGAATTTCTTCAAATGGTGATACATGAACAATGGTTAGTACCACGTTACAAAGTTATGTTTTATATTTAACCTACATTTTGGAAGGACTTGTTGTAAATGTGACCAATGAACTGACTGTAGTCATTGGAGAAACTGTTGTTGTAGTTGAAGCTGCAAAAATAAACAAAGCCTTAGTTATAGGAAAATTCCATTAAACTAACACCAACGGACGAGTAAACACACGAGGCGAACTGAGATGAAAGATTTCATGTTTGATCATACCACTCTGCGTCCTCAGCTCATTCAGGAAGCTGACTGGTGTTTTGGTGTCTCCATCTTGGAAGCTGTACTCCATGTTACCTTCAATTTGGTTTGCTAAGTTTCTGCTTTGGGAAATTGAAAGACATATAGTTTCAACACTATATACTGCCCAAAGCCCAAGAGAGTTAGAGATTTCATACATTAATGAATTGTGTTTGACACCAACCTGAAGTCGGATCTCTGGGGTACAATCTGTTCTGCACTAGGCTCATTAAGCAATATGTTTAGCTAGAGAGAGAAAGGAAGGGTTTGTCATCAAATGACAAATCATACTAAATATTGAAAGTGATTTATAAACTGAAATGACTCTGTAGTGTATACATGCATGAGATATGTTAGCACTAGTCCAAGAAAAATAACAAAAATCTGCAATATTAGCTAATGTAGGCCTCAGTATTGTAAAGTATTTGTGATAATGTAGACTCACAGCGTTGTTGACAGAGTTCTGCACTTGGATGTATGTGTCGTTCTCAATTGCAGGGTTCTCTGGTATGCTGATATTACTGATGTTGAATGTGAAGATCACTGCGTAGGAAGTGTCCGAAATTTCTGTGGAACAAGCCGAACGATTTTCAGTTGTGTGGATTAAAAAATGTTTTAAGAAGGTTGGTACAATGGGTTGAACAGTTGTAAATTAGAAAAGAAAACATACTCTCATAGGTGAAGTTCAGCACTTTAGTAGAATCACTGAGGTTTGTGAGTCGAGAGTTGAGCAAGGTTGTAGCAGCATTGATGACCAAACTCTCACTGGGGACAGGCCAGGAGGAGTTGAACACCAGCCTGCTATGGACCACTGCAGAAGTGGAACTGGAGGAGGGAAAACATCATGTTGAATTTCTGCAAATTGTGATACGTGAACAATAGTTAGTACCACGTTACAAAGTTATGTTTTATATTTAACCTACATTTTGGAAGGACTTGTTGTAACTGTGGACCAATGAACTGACTGTAGTCATTGGAGAACTGTTGTTGTAGTTGAAGCTGCAAGAATAAACAAAGCCTTAGTTATAGGGGAAAATCAAAAAAAAAAAAATCCATTAACACTAACACAACGGACGACTAAACACACGAGGCGAAACTGAGATGAAAGATTTCATGTTTGATCATACCACTCTGCGTCCTCAGCTCATTCAGGAAGCTGACTGGTGTTTTGGTGTCTCCATCTTGGAAGCTGTACTCCATGTTACCTTCAATTTGGTTTGCTAAGTTTTTCTGCTTTGGGGAAATTGAAAAGACATATAGTACAATTTCAACACTCCAGCATATACTGCCCAAAGCCCAAGAGAGTTAGAATTATTTCATACATTTAATGAATTGTGTTTGACACCAACCTGAAGTCGGATCTCTGAGGTACAATCTGTTCTGCACTAGTATTTTATAAACTGGAATGCATCTCTTCCAACAAATTTGTGTAATTGTTGTCCAATTTGAACAGTTTCACTAGAAACGAAAACCTACCCAATTGAAGTCAGCCCTAGCATGAATCCTTTATTTGTTATCTATAGTTATCACTGTTATCGCCACTATACCCACTCTCACTTGTAGTATTATTATTACACAGCTGCATGACCACTGCTAATTGGAATTTTAGGATTAAAAACATTTTCCCCCAATTGATCATTAACCTTCTCCCGTCCACATTGCATTTACCCATTTTAATTACTTTTACTTCCCCAATCCTCCTCTCCCTTTCCCCTTTCATTAATTCCCTCTTTCACCCATTAGTTTCATTCCAACCTTCACACCACCACCAATACTCTACCCACCACCTATACCCCTTTGCTTTCACTATTCTTATCATCCCCACC
>JAMWET010005701.1:0-33080 GCA_024036415.1 Prochilodus magdalenae
GCAATGAAATTTCTTTAGATTACATTAATGGGTATTACTTCTGTTACTATGAATTACATTTTTATACAATTTAATTTACAGCATATAGCCATCTGTACAGCAGACCAGAGTAAAGCCCCTCACAGCTTCTAATAAAATAACATAAAATAAAATAATAAAAACAGTAAACAAAGACATATGTTGGATTTTTGAATGACTGTTAACAACCTTTCATTTTCTCTACAAAACAAATCCTTGAAGCAGCCATGAAGGCTAAGTAGATCAGCACAGCACCCACTCTGAGCAAATGCTATTAAAGTAGAAATATTCATTTTTTCCAGGTTACATATTTCACATATGTTTTAAAGGCCTTATTTCCCTAAGCAAAGAGCCCCAACTAAAACACATGGCATTTTGATAAGAGGAGTCATAGAGACGTTTAAAAACCACCTCAGCCGAGGTCATCTTCAAACACAATACATTTAGCTGTGGTCAAATCTGCACTCTTAGTATTTTACTGGTGAAGGGTACTGACTCGGTGAGATTGTAAAGATTTATATTTAAAGAATCCCTTGAGCAATACCCTCAGCCTTGTTTTAAAACACTTACACGGGAAATATAAGGGACATTTTGCTTAAGGTGTTTTATGCAACCTAACACATGATGGAATCATTTATATTATTTGCTAATAATTCCCTTCATTGTCTTGATTTCTGGCCAAATCTCACCCTAGTTTATCCAGTTCACATTTAGGACTCTCCAACAGAATACCAAGCTTCTCCATTCCAGATTTCCCCACTTTATTTCCACTTAAATCCAGTTTTCTTAGATATAAAGGATTTGAATGCAGAGCTGAGGCCAGAGCTGCACAGCTTTCCTCTGTAATTCCATTGCCATTTAGTCTGCAAATAAAAAAAGATACATTTGAGAAATGCTCATCAGTTGTACAGAATATAATTACAGTAACTGTAAAATAAACAAACAAACTTCATTTCATCATAGCTGTGCTGATCATAGTTTATTGGCATGCTGGGTATACTCCTCCCAAAAGGTGCTACCAATACAGTGTAACTATATTTAAACTAAATCTACTATTAAAAGCCGGGGTGTATTACTGGATTGTTTATCTTCAGCCCCATTAATTGTTACTGAAGAAATCCATACAAAATAAGCTAATCCTACCACAGCATGGTACTGACTGGTCCAAAGTTAGCTCCAAACTCGTTCAGAATGCAGCAGGATGTGTGCTCACCAGGAAAAGAAATTATATACACTGCTCAAAAAACTAAAGGGAACACTTTTTTAATCAGAGTATAGCATCAACTCAGTTCAACTTCAGGGATATTGATCTAGTCAGTTAAGTAGTAGGGAGCGCCATTAATCAGTTTTAGCTGCTTTGGTGTTAATGAAATTAACAACAGGTGCAGTAGAGGAGCAACAATGAGACACCCCCCAAAACAGGAATGGTTTAAAAGGATGAGGTCATTGACATTGACATGACCGGTTTGGTGGTGGGTCAGCGATGGTCTGGGGATGCATATCCCTGGAAGGACGCACAGACCTCTACAGGCTAGACAACAGGCACCATGACTGCTATTAGGTATCAGGATGAAATCCTTGGACCCGTTGTCAGACCCTACGCTGGTGGAGTGGGTCCTGGGTTTCTCCTGGTGCATAACAATGCCTGGCCTCATGTGGCGAGAGTATGCAGGCAGTTCTTGGAGAATGAAAGAACTGATACCATTGACTGGCCCACCGGCTCGCCTGACCTAAATCCAATAGAACACCTTTGGGACGTTATGTTTCGGTCCATCCGGCGCCACCAGGTTGCACTTCAGACTGTCCAGGAGCTCAGTGATGCCCTGGTCCAGACCTGGGAGGAGATCCCCCAGGACACCATCCGCCGTCTCATTAGGAGCGTGTGGAGGCCATACAAACTACTGCGTACCATTTTGAGTTGCTGCAATGGAATTTAGGTTAAATGGACGAGCCTGCTGCATAATTTTTTCGCTTTGATTTTCAGGGTGTCTTTGAATTGAACCCTCTGTAGGGTGATCATTTTCATTCACATCAAACGATGTGGCATCCTTTTGTTCCTAATACATTACCCAGTCTATATGAGGAAAGATATTCTGCATGATTTTTTTCCCATTAAGATCTGAGGTGTTTTCAAAGTGTTCCCTTTATTTTTTTGAGCAGTGTATTTAAAAAAAGTACATAAAGCTTTAGGTATGTTCCAACATATCCTACCCCTGTTAAGGCCTTACCAAACCACTTTTTTTTCAAACTCTGAAGATTGCTGCAGCAAAGCAGATTTCTTTAGTTCTACTGTAGCTCCTAAACTGTGTAATAATGTGAGACATTTCTGCATATATTAGATAATAATAAAAAACAGGAACATGAATCCAAATACAACACACTTTTGATCAGGCTAGCATGTGCGTATTCTTACAACATAAAGCAATAGAAATTGTGTTGTACAATTCTAAAATAGTAGTACTCAAAAAGTACTCAAATTAAAATTCAAATAAAAATGTTAACCTAAGTTCCTGAAGTCTGCAGTGTGAATCCTCCAGTAGAGCAGTGAGCTGCTTTACTCTTGAGTCTTCTATTTTCCCACTAAGATCCAGATCTCTCTGTAGTAAGGGGTTTATTTTTACAGTGTCAGTTAGAAACTTGTAGGCTTCTTCTGCATCAGGACTTTTCAAAAGCCTGTAGAAGGACACAACTTTGGTTAACAAACATTACTTTTATAATTCAGACAGAAGATTGTTAACATCTTGGTGGACGGTCTGGTTCTAAACACACAGTAGTGGCTGTCCACATATCACTAATAGAGAGCACGCAAACCTTCAGGAATACCTTTCAAATAAAGTGCTGCACAATTTTAAGCTAAAATTCACAGATTTCAAAAGGAATGTGTCTACCACTGTAGATCACAGTCACAGCCAAAAATGTAGAAGTTCCTAAAGTGATTTTTTTTAAATTTAATTTAACTTTAATTAAATAAATCTCATCCCAAAATACACACATTCTGAAGGAAACAAGGAATCAATATACATGTTTCAAGGTACAAAACTTCCATTCATACATTCATACCCACCTCAGTGTCTTTAGTTTACATTTGGGATCAGTGATCATCTCCACTCCTTTATCTCCAGGATCATTCTCTCTGAGATCCAGCTCTAGTAGATGTGAAGAGCTGTTTGATTTTAGAGCTGTAGCCAGAGCTAAATATCCCTTTTCTGTGATGCAACATTTCCTGAGTCTGAAAACAAAACCATCACATGAAAATGTATTGGGCAATTTATGTTTACTGTTTTCAGAACATATACTGAACACATACTCAACACAGATATCCAACACAGTTAATGCTAAAAGCTTAATCACAGAAAGGCAGCACACAAAATGCCTGATACGTTAGTGTTTGTTTTACCATTATATAGCTCTGAAACAGATGATTAAGGATTTCACATCTACTAGATTCATTATTCATTTATTATTTTTAATGTAGGTGTACATGCAAGGTGCTGTCAGGCAAAATAGTCCCTACAGAAAATGTATTCGTTTTAGATTCATCATCACCACCCATTAAAATTGCTGTTTTGAAAACACTGAGACCCCTGATTCCCATCACCATCACTGTTTTGGTTCAGGATTGATTTAGTTTCTACAATAAACCAAATCAATCCTGAATTACTTTTTTTGTTTGTTTTAAACAATGAATTTTGAAAATTGAGTCTTGTTGAACAAAATACATTTTCTTGAATTTTTTTTCTGGTTCTGTTCAGGCTTTATAGAACCTTGGTGCTATCCTGGGAACCAGTCTGCATTTCCATCAGCTTTTATTGGAACCAAAGAATATCAACACTATATTGGCACTATTTTCTCACTCTATTTTGACACTTAACCTTTGGTCCAAATAATAAAGTATATACTTTAACCATTGGATTCCTCACCTCAGTGTTTTCAGCTTCTCCATTCCAGGAATCCAATCTCTACAATCAACCATCCAAATCTAAATTACTTTTTTAAAGTTGAAACATTTAATTTTTAACAATTTGTTAAATTCAGCTTTAGTTAATTCTATTTTTTTGTGTCGGAGACTGTAATAATGTAATCCACAGGTCCTTTTTACCATGTTACATATTACAAGTTAATAAATAAGGAAATTGCCAAAGTGTTGTGTATTACATTACTTACTTCAGTTTTTGCTGTTTGCCAAAATTACACTTCAACAGATCAGAGAGTTTCTCCACTCCTGCATCGCCCACTTCATTCTCACTCAGATCCAAATCTATCAGGTGTGAAGGGTTCGATTTCAGAGCTGAAGTCAGTGCAACACAGCCTACTTCTGTTATTTTACAGTCATACAGCCTGCAGAGAGCGAATAAAGGAGTAATTAAATTATTTCATGACAAAGAAAGTGTGTTAAGTAAAGTTAAGTAATACTGTGAAGTACATTATTCATTCACCTATTTTATTAACACAGCAAGGAATGTCACAGAATTCAGCATCAACATCAATAAAAGGCATTACACAACTGTAGTAAACAGTATAAAAAAGAAGGTGGAGCTTATAGATTACTTGCGAGCATTTGTGCTGTTATTACAGATGGAAAATGCCTAATGGTAAACTACTTTGGTTTAAAAAATAAAATGTATACCTACTTCACAAGCAGTAAATAAAGAAGTCTTTTTGGCATCACTTACTTGGAATCGAGGACTCTGTCCTACAAACAATACTTTGGCACATAACTATTGGTTCAAATAATTAAGAATATATTTTACCATTGGATTCCTCACCTCAGTGTTTTGAGCTAAATCCAGCAATAAGGTGCTGGACTGCTGAATCCTACAACTTGTTTCTTCCTAGTTCCAGTGTTTGTAGGCTGGAATGCTCTAAGCTATTCTAAGCTATTCATTCTACATGAATCCTAATAAGCCACCTGCGTTATGTTTGAACACACACACACACACACACACACACAAAAAACAGCCCACAGGAAGAGCATGGAAAGATTTGTAGCTGAAGAGGGAGAATGTGTAGACAATGTATATTTTCAACAACATTGTCAACAATCATATTGTTGTGTAACTTCTACTTTAGGCAGTGTGAGTATAACAGCATCTGCTGGAACATAAGCTAAGCTAGCCTTTTATTACCCCACATGGAAATTTGCATAGTTAGAGTAGAAAATACAGCAAAAAGATAGAGAGCATGAGGTAGGCAAAAGTGTAAGTTATACAAAAAATAATAAATTACAAAAAATAAATCTATTGTTAGGCAAATATCAAAATAAAATAGGAAACCATATAAATGTACATGTGTAATTGCACATGTATATACACCACACAAGTACTGTGTAGATATTGCACAGTTACTGTTCTCTTACACCCATTATACAACTATATATAAATATAAAATTTGCACTCACCGAAAGGCTAATGGTATAGACAGTCAGAGTGCATGAGTTATAGTGATGTTGGCAGTCAGTACAATATATACAGATGTACAGGTGATAGGTGCCACATGCGTGAACAAAACTACTTTTTATTCTTTTTAAACACAGGATATGTCACGTCTGCGGGTCTGCCTGACTCGGTCACTCCTCCGGACTCCAATTCCCAGAGTGCGCAGCCCAGTGACGTTACACACACATGTGCGCTCCCTACCGATCGTCACCAGTCTACTGAATGCTCCAGCTGTCAGTCACACTACATAAGCCCCATTCATACACTCATTCCCCGCGAAGCTTTGCCAACCTTTTTTCGTTGCAATTCTGAGCGGTTCTCTATACTTATCTACCAGTGTACCGACCTTGCTTTTCTCTTGACTACAATTTCTTGCCTTCTCCCTGTAACTTGGTTACTCGATTCAGTCTATCTCTTTGATTACCAACTCTTGCTCTTCTCCCCTGGATTTCACCTCTCGTTTCCCCTTCCGGCTCCGTTTGCCTCTGCCTGATTCTTTGGTTTTTCGACTCTAGCCTGTACCTCGTGTAACACCTCCCTACACCTCCCAGTAAAAATTTAGGGGGCGTACATCTTAGTAATGGTTAACCCTTGGTTAGGTACACTAATAAAGAAAAATAAACAGCGTGGTGCCTCCATAAACATTCATATACATTAGAAAGCAAATAAGGTAAACAAACCACCCACAAGTGTTCAGTGACAAAATAAATGGTAGCTTGACTTATTTTAGACAGTTTAATTGAAAAGTTACTGAAATAAAATAAATAATACAATAAAATAAATTAACCCAACTATATGTAAACACAATAGATCTCAAACTTCAGAAACAACGGGTAAACAATGATATAATACTAGGAAGTTCAAACTTAACAGACCTCAATGTTCAAGTCAGTCTAAACAAATTCAGGACAGCAACGAGTGTACTCTCAGAGCGTTCAAATTCAACTCAAGGGCTTGTAACGTTGGGGCCCATTTCGTTGGTGCACTTATGAAAGACCAGAGACGGAAAGTGATTCAGAGAGTCAGAAGATTCAGTTGAACCGATACTCACAGATCCCCGGAGCACATGGAGAAAGAGTCTCGGTATCCAGGGCAACAACGCAACCGAGCATTACTTACGATTCACAGAGCTGACTTGCGACTCTCTGAAGAAATAATCATGCAGTCATGCAAAGAGGCAGTTTCCACACGACCACGAAGCTCGGAGTGCAGCGAGATCCCGGCGATGCACGGAGCCTGGCAGAGTCTATTAACCATGGGCTTTTGCACTCAGTCCCGCTGTCTCCTGCTCTTCCCGGTACGCTAAACTACCAGAGCACTACCACAAAAGCACGTTTCAGCGAATGGCACGAACTGCTACAGTTTTTACTAAACTTTAAGCACTTACAGTCTGTAAACGTAGCTGTGAAAACGGAGAAAGTCACGGAAAACTCCGGAGAAACGAGTAACGCTCAGCAAACTTCTCTCTCTACACACACACACACACACACACACACACACACACACACACACACACGGCCGGAGCCGCCTCCCTTAGGTCCCCCCCCCCCCTCTGAGCACTGATTGGCGGGTGACATGACAGTCATGGTGTAAGTCCACCTAACTGGTCCAGCTGAACAGGAAACTGCTGGAAAATTGGCGTGCAAAATAGAAAAGCACTCTGGGAAATGGAGTTCTGTAACACAAACACGAAGGGAAATACATAGAAATATAAACACATAGAAATACGCAGGGAATTTTTAAAGGCCCTACACTCGTTTGTGATTCTGTGTTGCCCTTTTAGCCGCTGTACCGCACGTTGCTTTTGTGTGATATTTTCTACCTGTTTATTAAAGCCTGCTTGTCTCCTGGCTCTGTTCACATCATGCCTGGTTCTTTGTCCCTGACAGTAATCTTATAAACCCAGAGGTAATCACTGTAGGCCAGCACTGCCACAGCAGGCATATGAACATTTAACTCAATGATGCAATCCACCTGTAACCTTGTAATGATGTGATGCCCTGACATAACCCTAAAGATTTACTTTGGCATCTTCACAAAGCACAACTACCATTTATAGTAAAGCAGCACTGTAATCCGTATGAATTTGACTGATTCTTATTCGAATTTTCATTCCACTGCTACATTATTTAAGATGGAATGGGAATTAAAGCTACCTTAAGTTTCACTGATTACACTGTGGGAGTAACGGTCACAATCAGCAGACTGGGGTCGCTGGTTTAACCCTACATTACAGTAACACACCAGGGCCGTATCGGTAGAGACGGGGGTCGCTGGTTTAACCCTACATTACAGTAACACACCAGGACCGTATCAGTAGAGACGGGGGTCGCTGGTTTAACCCTACATTACAGTAACACACCGGGGCCGTATCAGTAGAGACGGGGGTCGCTGGTTTAACCCCTACAGTACAGTAACACACCGGGGCCGTATCAGTAGAGATGGGGGTCGCTGGTTTAACCCCTACATAACAGTAACACACCGGGGCCGTATCAGTAGAGACGGGGGTCGCTGGTTTAACCCTACATTACAGTAACACACCAGGACCGTATCAGTAGAGACGGGGGTCGCTGGTGTAACCCTACATTACAGTAACACACCGGGGCCGTATCAGTAGAGACTGGGGTCGCTGGTTTAACCCTACATTACAGTAACACACCAGGACCGTATCAGTAGAGACGGGGGTCGCTGGTTTAACCCCTACATTACAGTAACACACCGGGGCCGTATCAGTAGAGACGGGGGTCGCTGGTTTAACCCCTACATTACAGTAACACACCGGGGCCGTATCAGTAGAGATGGGGGTCGCTGGTTTAACCCCTACATAACAGTAACACACCGGGGCCGTATCAGTAGAGACGGGGGTCGCTGGTTTAACCCCTACATTACAGTAACACACCGTGAGCGTATCAGTAGAGACGGGGGTCGCTGGTTTAACCCCTACATTACAGTAACACACCGTGAGCGTATCAGTAGAGACGGGGGTTGCTGGTGTAACCCCTACATTACAGTAACACACCGGGGCCGTATCAGTAGAGACGGGGGTCGCTGGTTTAAGCCCTACATTACAGTATCACACCGGGGCCGTATCAGTAGAGGCGGGGGTCGCTGGTTTAACCCTACATTACAGTAACACACCGGGGCCGTATCAGTAGAGACGGGGGTTGCTGGTGTAACCCCTACATTACAGTAGCACTCCGGGGCCGTATCAGTAGAGACGGGGGTCGCTGGTTTAACCCTACATTGCATTCTCTTGTCTCTACCCAGGATACTGGCTGAGTTGTAAGGATGTTCATACAAAGACTTAGCTACGCTGGAACTGAGCATAGCTCCTGGTGCTCCTAGACCCATTAATCCACACTTCATTACAACTTTTCATGTACAGTACCTGTTTAAAGATAACACCACTACACCTCTACTAGGGAGTCACCAACACATGTGGAAGACGGGTTCGATTCCCAGTCTAGGTGACTATGCTGTGCTGTGCTAACACTAACACTCCTAACACTACATTGGCCTACCTCGAATATGAATAGCCTTATAAGTCGCTCTGGATAAGAGCGTCAGCTAAATGCCATAAATGTAAGAAGATGGAATAGCCTGGAAAGAGTCACTGCTTTGGTGTTCTGTGGTCTTACAGGTTTAATAACCTGAGTAAAATATTCCATCCATTTCCTCTTCTTTTATGATGGGAGATGGCACATGAGATTGAGAAGTGTCTAGTTAAACCATTAACACTTCCCACTGCCTTGGGAGTGAATTGGGTTTGCTCTGTCTGAGTCTGCTCTGCAGATTTCCAGATTTCTATTCTGTTTCTAAAACTGTTGTAAAAATTACATTTTCATTGTTAATAACCAGTTGAAACAAAACAAAGCTGTAATTTCCAAATACCAAATGCTGTCAGCCCTTTATTCACAGTGTGATAGACAGGCCTGTCAGCTGTTAAGATCTACACCCTCTGTACACAAGAGATGAACTCACCTCAGCTTCTCCAGTTTACAGTTTGGACTCTCCAGTCCAGCAGAAAGCAGCTCTACTCCTCTGTCCTGTATAGGATTACTGCTCAGATCCAGGAACGTCAGCTTAGAGGATTCTGAGCTGAGAACTTTACACAGAGCTGAACAGCTTCTCTCTGTCAGGTTACAGTCACTCAGCCTACCAAGTAAAACATGTCAGAGATGTGTTAGTAATCTCCAGATCCTACTAACACTACACTCATTAATTAAACATCCTGATCACCCTGTAGCCTTTAATATCAGTGCATTGATTAGAATTAATATGCTGTCAGAAACTTCACAGATAGCAAGTTAAGAAGTGTTAGGCTTCTGGATCTTCCCGGCTCCACCGGACTCAACTTCCCAGAGTGCATCACCTGATGACATCACTACCACATGCTTCCAGTCTTCCACTTCACTTCTGCTCTAGATCACCAGAATTCTAAACACAGCTGTCCTCCATTGCATATCTGTTTTTAAGCCCCCCACACACGCACATCGCCAAGTTTTGCCAAACCCTCGTTTGCAATTCTGAGCATTCTTTCTATTATCCTGTTACTCCCGGCTTTGCTCTCCTTCGTTATTCTGACTACCGATCTCTTCTTTGACCCCTTTAGCTTCGTTCTCTTGTACCACCTATATTTTAACTGCCTCGCTGACTGTCTGTTCCGGTTCTGACCCCTCGCCTGTGCACTGAATTGAAACTCGCTCTCTCCCTCATGTTTCCAAAACAATGCCAACAATATTCAATTGCCTTCTCCATCCTGTTTAGATTTCAGAAAACAAAATTACAAAAGTAAAAACTAATTTACAAGATGTAAAACACGTTTACCAGTACTGAAACACAAACTGCGAATTCTGACGGAAAGGGCGGATCTAACACACAGGAAGTGCTTGTTCCGGACCCTTGTCAATCAAACTATTCACAGTGGTAGTGTGGGTGGAGTTTGGGATGGTGAGGAAACTAAAGCATGACCAGTCCATTTTGTGGCACGTGTTTTATCCAGCTTAGACGCTTTTGCTTTTCCTGTGGAAGAGTTTCGAGTTTTTAAAGAGCAGATGGAAGAAAGAGACAAACTGGCGACTCTAAACCACGGGTTCTCCACAATAGCTAGCGTTACAGCCCACTTACCTTCCTAAACATTCACAGCTTTGAGTGGTTTAGTCGTCGCCTGTTCGTCTATTTCTTCCATGCACTCTAAAACCGCCTAACAGCTTGATTGACAAGCTACAAGCACTTCCTGTGTGTTAGACCTGCCCTTTCCCTCAGAATTCAGAGTTTGTAAAATTGTTTGGGTACTGGTAAACGTGTTTCACGTTTATGTCAGTTTTTCTCGTTTTGACTTTGTTTTTATTTATGTAATTTTGTTTTCTAAAATGTTAATTTGTTTTGCAAATCTTGGCCACCATATTTGCCCCACCTAATTATAGTTTGTCTGCAATTGCTCCTTGTGCTCCTAGATCCACTCATCCGCACCTCATTATAATGTTTCACCTCCCAGCAAATGTGGAGGCGCATGTATGGTACCTATCTAAAGGAGATGAAGTAGCCTGGAAAGAGTCACTGCTTTGGTGTTCTGTGGTCTTACAGGTTTAATAACCTGAGTGAAATACTCCATCCATTTCCTCTTCATTTATGATGGGAGACTCACAGGAGATCGAGAAGTGTCTAGTCAATCCATTAACACCTTCCACTGCTCTGTGGATGAAGTAGGTTTGCTCTGCTTGAAACTGACTCTGCATGCCATGATCATCCAAAATGTTCTTTTGCTGGAAGAGCCAGAGATTTATCCCCACCATAGAGAACCAACTTTACAATTCACCACCCCACCACAGCTTCACAAGTTCCAGAACTGGATTCTCAGTGACCTACACTTCCCAGCCCAGTCTCTAACATTGGACTCAGTAAAAAGAATGAATGACTGGATTACCCTGCTGTTTAGCTCCTAAAACTGTTATTTTATTCTCACAGCAGTAAGCTGTGTGTGTTTATTTTGTTTGTACATCTTTGATCTTGTTTTATTCAAAAAAGTGAAGGAAGTGTGAGTAAATGGAAGATTTCTAAAACTGTTGTTAAATACATTTTCATTGTTAATAACCAGTTGAAACAATACAAAGCTGTAATTTCCAAATACCAAATGCTGTCAGCCCTTTATTCGTTCACAGTGTGATAGACAGGCCTGTCAGCTTTTAAGATCTACACCCTCTGTAGATACTAATGAGAGAGATGAACTCACCTCAGCTTCTCCAGTTCACAGTTTGGACTCTCCAGTCCAGCAGAAAGCAGCTCTACTCCTCTGTCCTGTATAGGATTACTGCTTAGATCCAGGAACGTCAGCTTAGAGGATTCTGAGCTGAGAACTTTACACAGAGCTGAACAGCTTCTCTCTGTCAGGTTACAGTCACTCAGCCTACCAAGTAAAACATGTCAGAGATGTGTTAGTAATCTCCAGATCCTACTAACACTACAGTCCTTTATTAAACATTCTGATCTCCCTGTAGTCTTTAATATCAGTGCATTGATTAGAATTAATATATTATCAGAACAAAATCCTTCTTACTTCATGTACCTCTTTAATCTCCCACTGACTTTTATTAATAGTCTGAAATCTCTTCTAAATATATTTATTGTATTGGCTGTGTAAAATTAAAATGTGGATCTACATAAAACATTTAATGTTTTTCAGTGAAAGGTTTTAACACAGCTACGGCTTAACAACTTCAAACACAAAATTATTTGAGCTGTTCTAAATGTATATATTTTTTAAGTTTCTTACACGGTCGTTATTTTTTTTCTTTGATATTAAATTAAATTGGCTATTGACCTGATACTTCCATGTTGGTATTGGCCTCATACCTATGGCAGCACTACCTCTGCTGAGCGCAAGGCCATGCAGAGGGTGGTAAAGACTGCCCAGCACATCACCGCAACTGCGCCTTCTAGATATTTATATCGCCTATATTCGTCTATTTCTTCCATGCACTCTAAAACCGCCTAACAGCTTGATTGACAAGCTGTACAAGCACTTCCTGTGGTGTTAGACCTGCCCTTTCCCCTCAGAATTGAGTTTGTAAAATGAGCCAATGGTACTGGTAAACGTGTTTTCACGTTTATGTCAGTTTTTCTGTTTTGACTTTGTTTTGCTTATGTAATTTTGTTTTCCAAATGTTAATTTGTTTTGCAAATCTTGGCCACCATATTTACCCCCACCTAATTATAGAAGTGTAATGCAATTGCTAAGGTATGCTCCTAATCCACTCATCCGACCTCATTATAATGTTTCACCTCCCAGCAAATGTGGAGGCGCATGTATGGTACCTATCAAAAAGGAGATGAAGTAGCCTGGAAAGAGTCCACTGCTTTGGTGCCATACTGTGGTCTTAACAGGCATACCATAACCTGAGTGAAATACTCCATCCATTTCCTCTTCATTTATGATGGGAGACTCACAGGAGATCGAGAAGTGTCTAGTCAATCCATTAAAAACAAAAGACTGCTCTGTGGATGAAGTAGGTTTTGCTCTGCTTGATTTTTTGCTCTGCATGCCATATCAGACTACCACTCTGTTTCTGAAGTTGCAAATTTCATTGTACACAGCCAACTGAAACAATACACTGCTGCAATTTTCAAATACTAAAATTTTTCAAATACTAAGATCTATTTAACCTCTGTATCTTTGTCTGAGAGAGATGAACTCACCTCAGATTTTCCAGTTTACAGTTCGGACCCCCCAGTCCAGGTGAAAGCAGCTCTACTCCTCTGTCCTGTATAGGATTGCTGCTCAGATCCAGGAACGTCAGAGCTGATTCTGAGCTGAGAACTTTACACAGAGCTGAACAGCTTCTCTCTGTCAGCTTACAGTCACTCAGCCTACCAAGTAAAACATGTCAGAGATGTGTTAGTAATCTCCAGATCCTACTAACACTACACTCCTTTATTAAACATTCTGATCTCCCTGTAGTCTTTAATATCAGTGCATTGATTAGAATTAATATATTATCAGAACAAAATCCTTCTTACTTCATGTACCTCTTTAATCTCCCACTGACTTTTATTAATAGTCTGAAATCTCTTCTAAATATATTTATAGTATTGGCTGTGCAACATTAAAATGTGGATCTACAATAAAGAATTTAATGTTATTCAGTGAAAGGTTTTACACTGCTACGGCTTAACAACTTCAAACACAAAATTATTTGAGCTGTACTAGATGTATAATTTTTTTAGTTTATTACACGTTCGTTATTATTTTACTTTGGTGTCAAATTAAATTGGCTATTGACATGATACTTCCATGTTGGTATTGGCCTCATACTCTTAGACCGTAGTTGAGATTGGGAGTTGTGAGAAAGAAGAAGCTGCTTCTAGGCCCTGATGAAAAAAAGCCCCTCATGTACAAACATGATATGATCTTGTCTGTGTGATGTTTTTGGTGAAACACGTTTGAACTACTCTCCTCTTGGCCTGTATCAGTATTGAGAATAATATTAATGCTGGTAACCAAACGTACATGTTTCAGAACACCTGCAGTAAACCATTCTCTCTGTAGGTGATGGTTTATTGTTCAGGTAGATGTGCTGGATTTAAATGTTACCTAGCTGTGGAGAAGAAGGCTTTACTCACAGAGCTGATGTGGCTTCCTTGACCACCGGCAGAAGTCTGGTAAGACACTCGTCTGATCTGATGAACTTCTTTAAATCAAACACGTCTATCTTCTCTTTTGATGTCAGCAGCACAAAGACCAGAGCTGACCACAGTGCAGGTGAGAGCTCAGCTTCAGAGAGACGTCCTGAACTCATGTAACTCTGGATCTCTTTCACCAGAGAGTCGTCATTTAACTCATTCAGACAGTAGAAGAGATTGATTGATCTCTCTGGAGATGGATTTTCCTTAAACTTTAACTTGATGTAGTCAACTATGTCCTTCTGGGAGTCAGACCTCCTTCCTTTCTGAGTCAGCAGACCTCGAATGAGCTTCTCATTAGACTCTAGAGAGAGACCCAGAAGGAAGCGAAGGAAAAGGTCCATTTGTCCATGTCCACAGTCCAAGGCCTTGTCTACTGCAGTCTTGAGGAATTCAGTGATATCTGTCTCGTTGCTGTCCTGTGATGTGGAGCGTTTCTCTAAAACATTCTTGTTCTCATTTCTGAGGGACATGTATGCAAATAAGGCAGCAAGGAACTCCTGAATACTCAGATGTACAAAGCTGAAAACTGTGCCAAGAAATCTGACTGTCTCCTGAGTGCACAGTCCTGAGTACACTGAGATTTTACTGGGATCAACTCCACATGCTTCTAGATCCTCTGTGTAGAAGATCAGATTGCTTTCTTCCAGGTGATGAAAAGCCAACTTTCCCATTGACAGAACTCCCTCCGTATCCCAGGGTACATCTGAAGCATTGTGTCCAGTGTACTTCAGGTTTCCCTGTATGGTCTGAAAGATCAGAAAGCTTGTGTACATATCTGTCAGTGTCTTTGGGGTATCTTCACTTTTCGCTTCCTGCAGTATCCTCTGAAGTACAGTGGCTGAAATCCAGCAGAAGACGGGGATATGGCACATGATGTGGAGGCTCCTTGATTCTTTGATGTGACCAATTATTTTCTCAGCCAGGCCCGGATCACTGATTCTCTTTCTGAAGTACTGCTCCTTCTGCTCATCATTGAAGCCTCGTAATTCTGTCATTCGGTGAACATACTCAGCAGGGATCCTAGCAGCTGCTGCTGGTCTAGTGGTTATCCAGATCCGAGCGGAGGGAAGCAGAATTCCCTTGATGAGGTTTGTCATCACAACATCCAGAGGGGCTTCTTTTGAGACATCATTCAGAGTCTCATTTGTCTGGAACTTCAAAGGAAGTTGGCATTCATCCAGTCCATCAAAGATGAACATGATGTTGTACCTATCGGACAATGTCAGTCCTTGTATTTCTGGGAAGAAGAAATTGATGATCTCCATCAAACTCTGACTTCCCTTCTTCAGGTTCAGTTCTCGGAAGGGAAGTGGAAATATGAACTGGATGTCCTGATAGTCTTTACCTTCAGCCCAGTCCAAAATGAACTTCTGAACACAGATGGATTTTCCGATACCAGCGACCCCCTGTGTCAGAACGGTTCTGATGGGTTTGTCCTGTCCAGGTAATGGTTTAAACATGGTCTTGCATTGGATTTGTACCTCTTGCTCCATTTGACTTTTGTCTCTTGTTACATTGTTTTTTTCAATGAGTCTCACTTCATGGTCTTTGTTGACCTGTCCAGCGCCACCTTCAGTGATGTACAGCTCCGTGTAGATCTTATTTAGAACAGTGGACTCTCCTTGCTGTGCAATTCCTTCACATACATAACGGCATTTTTTGCTCAACTCAAATTTGAGTGTGCACTGCTGTATTCCAATCAGTTCATCTAAATAATCAGATAAACAACACAACAGACAATCAGAGGGTCAACATACATCTTTATCTAATGACATAGAGAGTGGAAAATTTTTAATATTTGGACTATTTTAATAATAAATCTGTGTAGAAAGAAACAGTTTTCACATATATAATTAGGAAATGTCATGTATTATCAACTCTTACTTTGCAGTGCATCAGCAAGGTCCTCATGTTCCATCTTCTTCAGAAAGTACTGCGTCATATTAAGAACTGCTTGTCTTAAACTCCACTTGTCGTCCTTCACATCTCCATCATATTTAGTGTTTCTGTTTGTGAGATGTTTCTTATAGGTGTTAAGTTCATCTCTTATAAACCCAGATATTGTTTTCTCAAGCTCCTGGGGACAAAAACAAAGATGAAAAGAAAATGAACTAAAAATATAACATGTATAAGTGTTTATAATAATCACACCATTCAAAACTTTTCATATTGTCCTGAATGAGGTTTTTATTTAGTTTTCTTTTCCTGTAATTTGTCACGATTTTGCCCTGACCTTAAACTTATTTAGGTAAAGGTGATGCTGGATTTTCTGGACTTTTTGGGAAGACACATTCTCATGGTCAACTATTTTTTTATGCCTAACCATCGCTGGAATGGGTTAAGTTAAAGGATGTGGACACCTTGAACCTTTTTCTTATTTTGATCTTTTTTGGGATATATTAATATATTATAACTTAGCTTTAAAATAACCTACCGAACAATGTTTAAAGGAACAACTATGTACCGGGGTTATTAAGGTGGAGGAATTTGCCTAGGTCAGGTCAGTGTTTAAATTGTTGTGATTTGTGAGGGAGCAGAGGGAAACCACTTTTCAAGGAAAAAGATGGACTGGAACCAGGCTTTACACCCAGAACAGCAGGTTTGGATTAGACTTAGATAATAATATATTAATTTATCTTTTTTCCTGACTAACCCAGGAATGCAGCACATACAGTGGGGAGAACAAGTATTTGATACACTGCTGATTTTTCAGGTTTTCCCACTTGCAAAGCATGTAGAAGACTGTAATTTTTATCATAGGTACTCTTCAACTGTGAGTGATGGAATCTAAAACAAAAATCCAGAAAAATACATTGTATGATTTTTAAATAATTAATTACCATTTTATTGTGGGATAAAAAAGAAAACTTAATATTTGGTACAGAAACCTTTGTTTGCAATTACAGAGATGAGACGTTCCCTGTAGTTCTTGACAAGGTTTGCACACACTGCAGCAGGGATTTTGGCCCACTCCTCCATACAGATCTCCTCCAGAGCCTTCAGGTTTCGTGGCTGTCGCTGGGCCACACGGACTTTAAGCTCCCTCCAAAGATTTTCGATTGGATTCAGGTCTGGAGACTGGCTAGGCCACTCCAGGACCTTAAGATGTTTCCTACGGAGCCACTCTTTAGTTGCCCTGGCTGTGTGTTTTGGGTCGTTATCATGCTGGAAGACCCAGCCACGACCCATCTTCAGTGCTCTTACTGAGGGAAGGAGGTTGTTGGCCAAAATCTCACGATACATGGCCCCAACCATCCTTCCCACAATACGGTGCAGTCGTCCTGTCCCCTTTGCAGAAAAGCATCCCCAAAGAATGATGTTTCCACCGCCATGCTTCACGGTTGGGATGGTGTTCTTGGGGTTGTACTCATCATTCTTCTTCCTCCAAACATGACGAGTGGAGTTTAAACCAAAAAGTTCTATTTTTGTCTCATCAGACCACATGACCTTCTCCCATTCCTCCTCTGGATCATTCAGATGGTCATTTGCAAACTTCAGACGGGCTTTGATATGCGTTGGCTTGAGGAAGGGCACCTTGCGTGCACTGCAGGATTTTAATCCTTGACGGCGTAGAGTGTTACTGATTGTTTTCTTTGAGACTGTGGTCCCAGCTCTATTCAGGTCATTGACCAGGTCCTGCCGTGTAATTCTGGGCTCATTCCTCACCTTCCTCAAGATCATTGATGCTCCACGAGGTGAGATCTTGCATGGCGCCCCAGACCGAGGGAGATTATCCGTTATTTTGCATTTCTTCCATTTTCTAATAATTGTACCAACAGTTGTTGCCTTCTCACCAAGCTGCTTGCCTATTGTCCTGTAGCCCATCCCAGCCTTGTGCAGGTCTACAATTTTATCCCTGTTGTCCTTACAAAGCTCTCTGGTCTTGGGCATTGTGGAGATGCTGGAGTCTGACTGATTGAGTGTGTGGACAGGTGTCTTTTATACAGGTAACGGGTTCAAACAGGTGCAGTTAATACAGGTAATGAGTGGAGAACAGGAGGGCTTCTTAAAGAAGAAGTAACATGTCTGTGAGAGCCAAAATTCTTACTGGTTGATAGATGATCAAATACTTATTTCCCACAATAAAATGGAAATTAATTATTTAAAAATCATACAATGTATTTTTCTGGATTTTTGGTCTTCCAGCATGATAACGACCCAAAACACACAGCCAGGGCAACTAAAGAGTGGCTCCGTAGGAAACATCTTAAGGTCCTGGAGTGGCCTAGCCAGTCTCCAGACCTGAATCCAATCGAAAATCTTTGGAGGGAGCTTAAAGTCCGTGTGGCCCAGCGACAGCCACGAAACCTGAAGGCTCTGGAGGAGATCTGTATGGAGGAGTGGGCCAAAATCCCTGCTGCAGTGTGTGCAAACCTTGTCAAGAACTACAGGAAACGTCTCATCTCTGTAATTGCAAACAAAGGTTTCTGTACCAAATATTAAGTTTTCTTTTTTATCCCACAATAAAATGGAAATTAATTATTTAAAAATCATACAATGTATTTTTCTAGATTTTTGTTTTAGATTCCATCACTCACAGTTGAAGAGTACCTATGATAAAAATTACAGTCTTCTACATGCTTTGCAAGTGGGAAAACCTGAAAAATCAGCAGTGTATCAAATACTTGTTCTCCCCACTGTAATATCCATGGTGAAATATGGCTGGGCTTCATTGGTGGGGCACATGGACAGTTAAAGTCAACTCCCATCTCCTATTGTTTCATTTGCTTCTTCTCATTTCTAGATGTAAAAGATCTTCTGTTTCTGTTCAGTAACAGACATTAACAACCCTTAGGTGTGATCTCATGTAGCGCTTATCAAGATGTGAGTTGATAAGCACTGCAAGATATGAATTATGAGCATATGTTTATATATAGAAATACTAAATACTCAAAGTCTTACATTAAAGATGTCCATCAGACGTTCTGTAATCTTCTTTTGAAGCTTGTCACTCGTCACTGCAGACTCTGAATCATTACTGCAATTAAAATACATAGAAGTATTGAGAATTTGAGGTGATAATGAAGATGTCTTATCATATTTTCCCTTCTGTGGGTCTCACTAACTGGAAAACTGTCTGAACTCTACAGATCCTTTAGCTCAACAGTTTTCAGTTTGTTGTTGCAGAAAACAAACACAAATTAGGCACATTTAGGGTCAAATGATTACAGCCAAACGAATGCAGATATGATGATATGTTCATACGGTTATATTACTTTCATTACAGCCAAACATCATCTGTCCTTTTAATTAACTTCACTCTTTTTAGGTTGTGATGCTGAAATGTGATCTGTCTATCAATAAAACCATTTTAATATATTTGTTAATATATTTTAAATACATTTTTACAGATCATCAAAAAACTAGCATAAAGAGAGCCTCAGTCTCCGCCTTCTAAAATGTTGTCTAATAAAACTGAATAACTAAAACCGTTTTCAAAAGTGTCTCCATTGTTTATAAAAATGTCCCCCAAATTTCAGTCAAAATAGCAAAAATTGTCCATTAAAACATCTACCCTGCACCGTTTCTAACAGTTCTGTAGGAAGCCATTTCCTCTGAGATGGAAATTATGAAGAGCTAAAGGAAGTATAAGGAATACCTTTCCTGAGGGGCGGATCCTCCTTTGAAGTTGAAAGGTTTTCCCATTGACTGGTCACTCTTCAAGGACACACAGCTGGATACAGAGGAGCCTGACCTTTTCTCAGGTGCACTGTAAACAGAGAGGATGGTGTGCTAGCAGTTTTATATCATAAAGTGAATTTATGCCCATCAGAAGTTACGATATTGTATTATTGTATACTTACTGTCAGTAATAACCACTTATTAATAAAGATATGAAATCTTTACTGTAAAACAGCAAATCTAATTAGCATAATACACTTCACAGCTCTGTTTAATAGCTCAGCAGATCCCGGCATACGACCTGTTTTTACAATAATAGTTTAGAACGTTATTATTGCTCATATTTCATTTCTATTTCATAAAAATATGCACATATGTCTTGTTTTATCAGCAGGGTTTCCACTGGTAGCACTATAGTACTATAGTAACGAATGCATCTGTGACAAGTCAGAGTTGACCGGGAATCTCTGCAGCTTGTTGGAGCACTCAAGAGCAATGGACCTGATGAAACTTGAGCTGATCTACTAAGTTAAATCCCAGTGTGCGGCTGAGCTGTGCCTCAATGAAACGGATACAAAATATTATAATAATACAGCTCAAACAAAAAGAGGATTTCTCCAAAAAGCTTTTTATTTCTGCAGTAAAGTTTAATGGCACCTTATAACCCTGCTGAAAAAATATCCTGCTGATTTTGTTGGTCAGCCTTGGTCAGGATTGTGCTTACTGGTGAAGCTGGTTGACCAGCAGGAATGTAATATTGCATTAACAGTCAGACTTGAGCTCTACCTACATAAATATATATTTCCTATGACTCCTGGCTTAGAGGGACTAATCTTAGCGTTAGTGTCTGTGGAAGCTTTGTTCCTGTGTAAAGGTTCTGATGTGCTCAGTATCTGTTCAGCTTTTGTTTTATTAATACCTGTTATTTAATGAATAATCTTATTATTAACAATTATATTCTGTACGCCTGAAGTGGTATTTATTTAACTAGTTAATACTTACATCCAGAATCATGTTCCCTGTGTGATTTTAGTCTGGTCTGACTTGATGCCACCATTATTAGCATTAGCTGGGGACTAAAAAATAGTAAAGACTACCATGTGCTGGTTACTGGCAAAACCCAGCATGTTTGCAGATGTTGAGCAGCAGTAGAAGAACACTATTAGAACACTATGGTCGCCAGGCATCAGAAATGTTGACAGGGTTATTAATAACAAGAGACACTGAGAGTAAGAGGCTGCATTCGAGTTGGGCTTGATTAGGAGTGCTGGTGGGTTTGCTGCATGTTCTCTATTTAAAAAAGCACCAGACACTTTATTCTGATCGATCATTCTGAAATTATGGAGCAATCATTACTCTGACATTTGGGACTGAAAGGACTTCCACCATGCTTACCTCCCACTGTGCTTCTGCTGGAGACTCATTCCAGAGGGTCTGTCCTTTCTGTGCACGTCTGCCATTATTTCAGAAAGATGGATAATGTACACAGGACATCAGTCACATCAAACATCCGCACTAACTCCACTGGCTCGGTACCGGCAATTAGTCTTCATCTGGAACAAGAAAATGTGAGATGGCAATTTACGTTATATAGATTTATTAAACTGAAAATGCCATTATTGTTTTGTAAATAGCTGATTTTCTGGTCATTAAACTGATCATGTAAAATAATGTTATCATTACTGTTGTATCTAAATAATAACTAAATGTCGACACAGAGGTTTTACTATAATCCATAAAGAATACATGCTGATTGTCAATATACACTGACCTCTGTCAGTAAATCTTATATAGCTTTTAGATCTGCGAGATTCCGCCTAATCCTTCCTGCGTCTCATTGGGCAGTTTTCATAATTATGAATATGACAGCAACTAATAATTATGTAATTTATTTAGAAGTATCCAGAGCATAGTTACAGTTGCTAGACTGTAAAGGACCAACAGTGTAAACCAGCTTGCTACAGCACCACCTTGAGGCAGACCAGTACTGCAGCTCTAGTTAGTTGAGAATATCAAAAGCAGAAGCTCACAGATTATGATTTTTGTGTAAAATATAAATATAGGACAGCTTTAGACTGGCTTAGATAAGAAAGTCTAAACGGAGGACCAGACACCAGTTTGTAGTTTAAACAGGGATTTATTTATTAATAAAATGTGCTGTTACATATTACACACTGATATCAATAAACCTGAATAGACACAACCTCAACATCTGCATTTTATGAGTAAACAATTTGAGAGATGAGAGATTGTCAGTGATCTCAACAATACAGTATACAGATTATAACGCATTATGTCACTTTGTGCTGTGAAGCTTTATACTGCGGTGTTACAACATTTAATGTGTGATTATGAACATTTATAAACACTTACAGATAAAAAGTCTTATGTCTAGTATAATAAAGCCTTATGAATGATTTATAGATCTTCATTAATTAAAAAAAAGTTATAATGTATTATTAATGTCTGATTTTGTGTTTATGTTCCCCACATAATTATATACAACTCTTCACCCAAATACATGAACTTGTGTAAAATGCACTACAGCAGGAATATGATCCGGGCAGATGCTGTGGTCCCACCGTGATGGGCTAACAGTTAGGAGTCTGTGAAAAGGGAAGTACACTCCACCAGAAAAGTAAAACAGACACATGTCACTTTTAGTCTGGCATCTGAATTTCTGACCATACTTCTATATCGAGTGTTTGGATCTCTAAATAAGACTCACATAACATTTCATTTATCACTGGCAAATGAGAGATAGAACCAGATCAAATCCTCATCTAAAATGATTTCATATTTTGGGTGTTTTAGTTTTACTTTGTTTATTTCTTCTTTAGTTGAAGGCAGTTATTATCTACATCCTCACCATAACTGAGGCCACCTGTTTATAAAATGATATCTGTGTAGTGTAGGAAGGAGAGGCCGCTCAGTAACAATACGTAACCATGTGACTCCTCCTGAACTGAACTTCCTCACTGCGTTCTGTGTGCGGTAAACATACAGGCCTGCGTTAGTGACACAGATTAGTCAGTTAATTATATAAACCCTGATTCCTGTATTATACCAGTAACAGTAACCGCGTCCTCCTTCAGTTCTAGTAGTGATATTTAGATTCTCTGATTAAAGCTGAGGATATTTCATCAGTCTTACCTTTTCTCCCGTCGTCTCTGCATGACCTCCGGTTCTGTGTGGATCAAACATGCTCTAAAGGTTCTGTACGTTCTGAGAAAAAAATAGCTGAGCTACAGATGCTGAAATCAGTGGAGAGTAAAGTAAAGTCCTAACTGTGGTTCCGGTAACAGAAATAACAATAACGGCACATAACGAGGGTGAAAGACCAGGCAGTTTTTCCTCACTCGTTTACTTTCACTTTTCTTCTCAAGCTAAAATGTAATCTGAAATCTGTTTCCTGCTTTGAAGCACCTCTTCCTTCTCTCCCCCTCCTCCTTCTCTCCCCTGCCTTTTCTCTCTCTCTCTCTCTCTCTCTCTCTCTCTCTCTCTAATCAAATCTGACCAAATACATGAGCAGATTTCCACTACAGTAGAAACAGAGGAAATGAGAGACTGCCAGTGTTAGAGACTTCTCCTCTCTGTAACTCTGTAACTTCTCATTGACACTGAACTCTGGAACCAGTACAGTCCAGTTTCAGCAGAGCTTCCTGCTTCTCTCTTTATATCAACTCTTTATTATGTTACTTATTATTAGTTATTGTGCTCTGTACTTATCCATTAATCCACAAACTGGTTATGTACATATGAGAATAATTAAAAAATACTTGTTTTTTTGAGAAAAATATTATAGGCAGAAAACCTCTAGAGAGAATTTATACGTCTACATAAAGGACACAGCCTAGTCCAAAGAAAAAGTCATATCACCAAATACACATTATAATGAAAATATGATATATTGGAATGTATATTACCATTGTACACTGTGCCTGGAGCAGTAGGATTAATGTATTAGACCAATAAATCTGGATCTTTCATCTAAACACTCTCGGACTTTCTTATCTAAGCTAAACACACACAGGACAAAATCTCACATAGTAGATATGAGATTTTATGGGAAAATTAATCAGCCTGTCTATCAAAGTGAAACATTAACGAATAAGACTGTCTAGATCACCTCTGTGGTGTTAACTGGTGTTAATGTAACATGAAATGTGTCACTTTAATAAACTTTAGAATGAAAATAATTCTATTCTACTAGTGTCCTAACTGGGCTTCTGTTAATCAGAGTAGCACTTAATGATGTTCCTGTTTCTCTGACCACACTAAACACTGTATGTACATATTAAACTCATATGGAATTACCCAGGACTGAACACGCAGCTCCACATCAGGAGAGCTGGGAGCGGGTTCTGTATGTAGAGCTCTGCTGTGACGCCTCATTAATGGTTTATGGAGAAACACCACTATACTGGCATGACTGCCCCCTGCTGTACATCAGGGGTCTGACCAATTTTGTTACACTTGATTAAAAAAAACAAACAAAAAAAAAAAACACACATTAATAAAAAACATTAATAAAGTAACCTAGGAAAAAATAAACCAATCAAACCTACACGGTGTGGAAGAGAAAGTGTTGGTCTTTTAGTACTGGAATTATTAAAAGGAATTTCAGAGCTTCTGAGGACACTACATTACGGACAGTGTGATACTGAACACTGTGGATCACTACATCAGTAGAATGTGCAGTTCATTATTCCTACAGAACCAGCAGTGAAGGATTAGGATTATTCCAAGAGCCCAAAACACACAGAGGAACACACATACTGTACTGAGTGCTGATTCTACTGATGTAGTGATTCCACAGTGTTCAGTATTAAACTGTCCGTAATTGTATTGTCCTTAAATAAGCTCTGAAAAATTCTTTTAATAATTCCAGTACTAAAGACCAACAGTTTATCTTTCCACAGGGCTGGGTAGGTTTGTTTTGTATTTTATTTTTACCCTAGGTTACTTTATTAATGTTTTCATTAATGTTGTGTTTTTTTTTTGGGGGGAATGGTGTTTTTTTTAAATCAAGTGAAAAACAAAATTGGTCCAAACCCCTGCTGTACATCAGGGAACTGACCAATTTCCAACAAACACTTGATTTAAAAGTGTGACACACATTAATGTAAAAAAACATTAATAAAAGTAACCTAGGAAAAAATAAACCAATCAAAACTACACGGTTTGTGGAAGAGAAAGTGTTGGTGTCTTTTTAGTACTGGAATTATTAAAAGGAATTTCAGAGCTTCTGAGGACACTACATTACGGACAGTGTGATACTGAACACTGTGGATCACTACAACATTGTAGACATCAGTAGAATGTGCAGTTCATTATTCCTACAGAACCAGCAGTGAAGGATTAGGATTATTCCAAGAGCCCAAAACACACAGAGGAACACACATACTGTACTGAGTGCTGATTGTAATGTTTGGATTACTAAAAGAATTAAATGGTTAATTAATTAACTAATAATTTAAATAAAGGCTGGTTTATGGACACAGGGACATCATGAGTTCACCTTACACTGCACCAGCTCCCTCGCTCCTCTATAGTGTGATACTGATCAGGTACACTACAGGGTGCAGGGATTTGTTTCAGCTATAGACTCAGTCTTTCTCAGTAATGTCCTGCACAGCTCTGTTCAGTTCAGCTCACTGTATAGGAACACTAACAAACTCAACGCAGCATAATATTAATATATATGTACAAAAGGAAACAGCTCAGTTCAGCATAATGTAGATGTACCATATGTACAGTAATTATGATCCAAGAGGGACATTTTTTTTTTGACTGTGTTGATTACAGAGGTTCATTGGGAGCAGGCTTGGCTTTTACCATACACAGTTCGTAATAAAGCTGGAGAAGCACATTTGAAGATCCTTTATCATATTTACCCCTCAAATGAGATGATTACCACATTTAAAAATAATTATAACTTTTTTTGCATCTTCTATAAAACAATGTTCACAATTTGAATCTGTACTTCACCTTTTTGTTGACTGTCCTTTTGTTTTAGCTTTCTTCTCAGAATTCAGATATTTTGGCAGAAGAAAAGCAAATTTTTACATTGAATTTGTGTGATATGATATTTATATGATATGTAGTACAATTCCTGAAGTGGAATATCTTACAAATGATCTTAAAGGGTAAATATTACATACACAAGAGCAAATTTTTAACAACACTCCCCATGTTTTGCATCACTATTAAAGACTTTCAGACTTTTAAGCAACAAGAAAAGCTTACAACTGATCATAATTGTGGTCGCGCATGGCAAAGCATTTATTTTTTAGATATACAGATTTTTATGGTTGCGCATATTCTTCTTATTCTTATTTTTCTGCCGTTTCTTCGTCGGCTAACTCGTCCCACAGTTTTCAAGATATCGACTCCGTTCCAACTCCAGATTGTCCGGTATGATGGTGTGATAGGTGCTTGTATACAGCTTTTTGATCGGATGCACAGATTCCGAGTAGGAAGGATTTTTTCTGGATTTTTTCCCCATAGAGAATGAATGGAATCAAAAAACGCGTGCCTATCTAACCCACTACCACTCGACCTAGAGACACCAAATCGGATACACAGCCCCGAGCAGGAATTCAGTGATGGATTGACCTGCACTTGTTAGTTTCTCTTTCTTTTCGCATCCCTTTTTCCTCCCATAAAGAATAAATGGGATTGAACAATGTTTGCCTATATACTCTACTTCCGCTTGACCTAGAGACACGATATCGGAAACACTGGCAGGCGTTCAGTGTTTGATTGATTGGCACTAATTCATTTTAAGGCTGCATTTTAATTTTTTGTATAAACTGCATTTGACTTTTACTTTTTCTGCATTTACCTTTTTTTTCTTTTACAGTTTGGGTTTTTCCTCCTTTTTAAAAAGCTTCCTTTGACTTAAAAAGCTGAGGATATTCTTACCTTTTCTCCTGCTGTCTCAGACAACACTTTCTGTTCTGTGTGGATCAAACGTCCTCTAAAGGTTCTGTAGGTGCTGATCAAATGAGCTGCAGATGTTGAAATCAGTGGAGAGTGATGTGTCCTGTCCTTTCAGTGGGTTCCTGTAACGGATCATGGAAAATCCGGAAAAACCTGGAAAAAGATCATAACGGACTCACAGCGAGGCTGAAACTGCACAGCTTCTCTTCACTGGTTTAAAGTTTTCTCTCCACAGTCCACCCCACCCTTCTCTCTCCCCCTCCCCCTACACTCCCTGGTCTTGTCCACTGTGTGATTGTTTGAAGTTGAGGCTGATTCAAAAACTGTGCTGCTTATTTTTAAAACATGTCTATATCTTAGTACAGTTTAGTTAATCAGACACAGAGGAGCCTAGTTCATATGTGATTCATCACTGGGATCTGCACTGTCGCCTCAGTCTTGGAGAAGGATGTGCCGTAGTATGGCATCAGATCACTGTCAAAACTAGGGGGCGCAAAAAAACAGGGTAAAAAACAAGCACCCGCAAGTTTGAACATTTTGTGTGTAAACATTCCACTCGTGAAGATTGGTATTTGCATATTTTATAATAGTGCGCTGACTCTCTGATTTTCATTTTTCATCTCGACCTGTTTACCGTTACCATTGACTGCTCTGTGCTTGAGAGAAGATTTTGCGCTCCAGTCTTGAAGGGGGTGGTTCTGACAGTTTGGGGGGCGGGCACATGGGTTGGTTCTGTCAGTGAAAGCTAGTCGCTGATGGCACCTGGTATCGTGACTTACCGCCCACTACGAAATGCCTACTTCAGAACAACAAAGATGGAGGCTGAAGAGGAACAGCTGAGATAAATTAAAACCAATCGCTGGTTTATCTGATTTACTGATTTAAGTTATAAGCTTAACACTTTATGAGCAGGCATTCATTCCTGTTGCCCACATGCCTGTTTCCATCAACTTAAAACAGAGCAGTGAGGCGCATCATTGGTATGCTGCAGCAGGTCTTGCATCAAAACAGACATTCAGATGTATATGATATTGTAAAGAATTCCGTTTGTGTGTGTGACCTGTCCCCGCTAGCTGACGTTAGAGTTAAGTACTTAAAGTTACCCCTAGCTAGGCTATCGTACTCGAGTCAAACAGCTACGTAGTGTAGCTTCATACTTTAAGAGACAAAATCAATCAACTATACTTTTATTCCAAATAACAAATTTATTATAGATGACATATCACTGTCCATACATTCTGTAACACGGCCCTGTAACACAGTACGGGTTGGTGATACTCCATTACTAACTCTAAATTAGATTAACCAGCGATTTGATGGTTTTAATTTATTTCAGCTGTCTGCGTTTCTCTTCGTTCACCATCTTTGTGGTTCTGGAGAAGGCGTTTCAAAGTGGGCGGCCAGTCACAATATCAGGTGACATCAGCCAATAGCATTCGCTGACAGAACCGGCCCATGTGCCTGTGTCCAAACTGTCAGAACCAACCACATCAAGACTCGAGCACAAAAAGTCTCTAGAGCACAGAGAGCAGCCGACGGTAACTTTTTTGTAATCTTATCCAGAGCGACTTACAACCGTGCTTAGTGTTCCACTGGATAATATTCCAGCTAGTACACCATGAGCTCAGACACTGCCCGAACAAGGGCCAGTGCTGATACCTAGAGAGATCAATACACAGACATATATAAAGCAAAAAGAGCACTACCTGGCAACCCCAGCCCAGTGCTCATACCTACAGAGAATAAAAGGTCATAAGTGCAATGTGGCAGGGGTATCTTGCCCCGCCTAGTGAGGGTATTAGTTAATAACTTTACCTTAGACAACTGGGAAGCAACGGATCTAAGTGCCCACCCCCAGTACAATTAGTCTCAGTACCTATGTGTGTAGGTATGTTGTTTTCTATCCTGCAGTCTAAAAAATTAACCTTTGAACACCGGTAGGTCGAAATGGATGTAAAGGTGAGTTAATAGCAGATATGGTGAGGTGGGCTTCGGAAAACTTTAACACGGTGGCAACCCAAAGTGCTAATCTTAATTATGCTATGTCTGTGTACAGACTTAAAAAAAGATCAGTTATAAAGCAAGTTATGAAAAGCCTTTTAACTCTCTCAGGTCAATTCTCTCAAATGCCTCCACTTGGACCAGAGCAGTACAAAAGATTACTTCCCTTTAACTGGTGAGATGCGCCGCTGAGAGGATGTCGTCTGAATGGCAGGGTACACGTTGGAAACAGCAACTGGACGTGTGGGACAGCAGTCTTTCTGTCCCAGGAGTGCTGCAGAAACTTTTAACTGTCCGAATTTTCCAATTTTCCAGCAGACCAATCAAAGGCTCTCACAGCCAACGTGAATGCGATATCCGAGCAGGCTAGCAGCTATGCGCGTTAACTCAGTCCAATTGCCATACAAAAAAACTGTTCTGCTTTAGCTTATCTTTGGTGTGCTGTAGCGTAAACACACAGAAAAGTGCACTGAAGAGTAAAACTAGCACGAGTTGGATCAGATTTCACTCATAGCAACGCTATAAAGTCCACCACTGCACTCACGGTACTGACGGAGCCTCGAACTTTCTCAGTCCATGATGAAGCTTAGCATAGCCGCCATTACACATGCTGCGTTACAGCCGAGCTCCTCCTGAGCCGGTTCTTCACTCAAATATCCATTGGAATCAGCTAAATGAGTCCTCAGAATTCCACAACTCTCCTCGGGCTGGTGCTTGCAAAAAAACAGACTTTTAAAACTTCAAACTGTGCTGTTTTAAAGACAACAGCCCCGCGCTCGTGCTGCTGTCTGAACTGCGACATCGTCGCCTCTCTCTCTCTCTCTCTCTCAGCTGTATTTAGCTACGCCCCAATTAGCAAGCCTACGGCCTCTGATTGGCTACTGCAGCGTTTGTTTAACCCTTTCACGTTCTGACTGCTGCACATGTAAAATATTTCTTACAAATTTGTACACTCCACAGCAACACAACACAAGTACATACAAATACAACTTACACCTCTACTAGAGCTCACTCACTTAAGTGCACTACAAAAAGATGGGTCTTCAGTCTGCGTTTAAAGACCGCGAGAAACTCAGCTGTTCGGACAGCCAGTGCAAGTTCATTTCACCATCTGGGAGCCAGGACAGAGAAGAGTCTGGACGCTTGTCTTCCATGTGTTTTCAGAGATGGTGGGTCAAGCTGTACTTGAAGCTCGAAGTGCTCGAGGTACATATCGACTCCTCACCATCGCCATAAGGAGGTAGGGGCTGGTCCAGTCTGGGCTTTGTAGGCTAGCATCAGAGTTTTAAATCTGATCTGGCAGCATCAGGAAGCCAGTGAAGGGAGCGCAGCAGTGGAGTGACGTGGGTGAGATTTGGAAGATTGAAGATGAGTCGATGGCCCGTAGAAGAAGACCAGCCAGGAGCGAGTTGCAGTAGTTCAGCCTTGAAACGACCAGAGACTGGACAAACAGCTGGGTGGCCTTCTGAGAGAGGAAGGGTCGTATCCTCCAGCTGTTGTAGAGGAGGGATCTACATGACAGGGTCAGGTTCGCAGTATGAGCCGAGATCGATGACTGGCCATCCAGAATCACTCCAAGACTTCTTGCATCCTCAGTCGGGGTGATCAATGAGTTCCCGAATGAGATGGCAGGATCATGGTGAGGACCTGTAGTGCTGGGGATGAACAGCAGCTCAGTCTTGCTGGGATTGAGCTTAAGGTGGTGAGCTGTCATCCATGAGCTGATGTTGGTCAGGCATGCTGAGATGCGGTTGCGTACCTGTGTATCAGATGATAAGATAAGATCCCTTTATTGTCATTGCACAGTGTACAACCAAATTGAGCAACAATCCAACAGCACTTTACACTCCAAATAATTAAACATATGGCTAAAATATATAAAGTGCAAAACTGAGAGAGAGACAGAAGGAAAAAAAAAATAAAACAATAATATACATATGTACACATTGCCTAAAAAAATATTTAAATATAATAAATGACTATAAAAACTGTATATTCTAAACAGACAATAGACAGGTGAGGTAGCTATTGCACATTTTTTGGAGCTTATAGAGTTATAATTATTCCACATCAAGAGTTTTTTTTTCGTAGAAGATTAATATTGCACACTCGAGGACAAATAGTGCAGTGAGTGATAAACAGAACAGGGTTGCAATAGAACACTGGAACAGTATACAGTGCACTATTGGAGTCTGTGCCAGTGAAGTGTTGAGGTAGTGTTCAGTTCACTTCTACTGAGCACAGTGTTCTGTAAGAGTCCTTGTCAGTGTATGTGTGATTGGAAGTGTTCAGTTCCCGTATGGCTCCGTGGTAAAAACTGTTTTTGAGTCTGTTTGTCCGGGACGTGATGGACCTAAAGCGTTTACCAGAGGGCAGCAGGTCGAACAGGTGATGTGAGTCATGGACCTGCACATAATTAAACAGAGAAAACACCCAAAATGGCCACAGACAGGCTATTACAACCAGGGGTCGTAACACCCCTCAGCTGTCTCCCAAACCAGACACTGTGTACCTCCCATATCCACTTATATCAGACCATCAAACTGAGAATAAACACTTCATCATTAATAACTCATATCAGAACAGAACTAATTAACTACATGAGTTTATCTCTTAGTAGATTTACTACAGTAGAAACAACAGAGGAAACGAGAGCCAGTGTTAGAAACTTCTCCTCTCTGTACATGATTTAACTGCTCTGGATCCAGTACAGTACAGGTTCAGCAGAGCTTCCTGTTTCTACATCACCTTTATATTATCTTACTTATTATCAGTTATTGTGTTCTGTACTTCAAAACCTCAAAGAGAACTTCTACTCCTACATGACACGTACACTTATATAAAGAATTACAAAAACGACCCAGTGTAGTCAGTTATGATCTATTATCATCTATACATTATTATGAAAATATGATATATTAGAATGTATATTACTATTGATTTGTGTGAAGCATTAGGATTAATTTATTAAAACTGTGGTATATAGTATAGAATATAACTGTCACCAGAAATTCTACACTGACTAAACACACAGGACAGAGTCTCGCACTGTAGAGCTGAGATTTTATGGGAAGGTGAATTAGCCTGTCTGTCAAAATGAAACGTGAATAAGCTGGGCTGTCTAGATCACCTCCTTTCCATTTGACTTGGTGTTACTGTAACATGAAATGAGTCACTTTCGTAAGGCTTTAAAATGAAAATAACTCTATTCTAATCCGGACTACATTCTATTCTCCTGGTGGTCTAACTGGGCTTCTGTTTATCAGTTCTGTTTACACAGTGTGGAGGAGAAAGTGGTGGTCTTTTAGTACCGGAATTGTTAAATGGAATTCCGGAGAGATTCTGAGGACACTGCATTACGCACAGTGTGATACTGAACACTGTGGATTACTACAGAGTCAGAGGTGCAGGTCCTGCTCTGAGTGTGGGCGGAGTCAGAGGAGCAGGTCCTGCTCTGAGTGTGGGCGGAGTCAGAGGTGCAGGTCCTGCTCTGAGTGTGGGCGGAGTCAGAGGTGCAGGTCCTGCTCTGAGTGTGGGCGGAGTCAGAGGTGCAGGTCCTGCTCTGAGTGTGGGCAGAGTCAGAGGTGCAGGTCCTGCTCTGAGTGTGGGCAGAGTCAGAGGTGCAGGTCCTGCTCTGAGTGTGGGCAGAGTCAGAGGTGCAGGTCCTGCTCTGAGTGTTGTGGAGTCAGAGGAGCAGGTCCTGCTCTGAGTGTGGGCGGAGTCAGAGGTGCAGGTCCTGCTCTGAGTGTGGGCGGAGTCAGAGGTGCAGGTTCTGCTCTGATTGTGGGCGGAGTCAGAGGTGCAGGTCCTGCTCTGAGTGTGGGCAGAGTGAGAGGTGCAACCCTTTCCTCCTTCCAGTTCAAATAAAAGTTATTGACTGCTGAACATCCACTGAACACCCAAGATCAAACACGGGTTCATAAAGTCAACATCTTCCACCTGCACGTATGATTACATGGCTATGGTTTATGCACCAGTCTTTTAATATGCTAATAAGTAGAAATCCTGAAGTGGAATATCTTACAAGTGTTATGATCTTAAAGGGTAAATATTACATACAAAAGAGATTTTTAACAACACTCCCCAAGTTTAACCTCTTCTTACAGGACTTAGCCTCACTATTAAAGACACTCAGACTTTTAAGCAACAACAAAAACGTCACATAGAATTTACGATAATATCATTGGTGCCTCATAAATAATATTTTTTCTTTCTTTTTTGTCTTTTTACTTTCAACTAAATACAAAATGTACATACTATAATCAATATGTGTTATCTGTCATGTCATTTTTACAACTGAAACTAATACCCAAAATAAATAAATAAACAAATAAATTTGAAATAAATAAGTTGGAGAAAGTTCTTCATCGGATTAGG
>JAMWET010005702.1:0-10000 GCA_024036415.1 Prochilodus magdalenae
TTGTTCCTGTGCGTTCCTGTGCGTTCCTGTGCGTTCCTCTGCGTTCCTGTGCGTTCCTGTGCGTTCCTGTGCGTTGTGGTGCGTTCCTGTGTGTTCCTCTGCGTTCCTCTGCGTTCCTGTGTGTTCCTGTGTGTTCCTGTGCGTTCCTGTGTGTTCCTGTGTGTTCCTGTGCGTTCCTGTGCGTTCCTCTGCGTTCCTCTGCGTTCCTGTGTGTCCCTGTGTGCGTGGTCCTGTGCTATCCTAGGTGCGGTTTCCTGTGCGTTCCTGTGCGATTTACTCACCCCCTAAAGACCTGCCGTTCCTGTGTGTTCCCTGGTGCGTGTCCTTGCTTCCTCAGTGCGTCCTGGTGCACGTTCCTGTGTGTTCCTCTGCGTTCCTGTGTGTTCCTGTGTGTTCCTCTGCGTTCCTGTGTGTCCCTGTGCGTTCCTGTGTGTTCCTGTGTGTTCCTGTGCGTTCCTGTGTGTTCCTGTGTGTTCCTGTGTGTTCCTGTGCGTTCCTGTGTGTTCCTGTGTGTTCCTCTGCGTTCCTGTGTGTTCCTGTGTGTTCCTGTGTGTTCCTGTGTGTTCCTGTGTGTTCCTGTGTGTTCCTATGTGTTCCTGTGCGTTCCTCTGCGTTCCGGTGCGTTCCTGTGTATTGTATCGAGGGCTGTAATTCCTTGTCTTCCGCTGGTAATAAGGCTCGGAACGCTAACTGTGTTTTATAGACTGGGAATAATGTGTGGTCGGTTTAAAGTGCATTATTGGATTATTGATGTAACCAGTGGATATGGTCCAGACGATAGCAGCGTGTGTGGTGAAATGGACTCCGGTTTGGTCATTTTAGTGGCTTTTCTTCTTTGTCCAGTCTGAACTGTTGCGAGTCGCGGTTCTAAGGGGAGTTCTTGTGCAGCACACAGGCCAAGGGCAAATGAGTAAAACCTAATTATAGAAATAGGAGACGACAAGTTCAAATTGAATGAGCAGTTCCTTCCCAGCCTCGCTGCAAATACAATAACAAAGCAGCTCCCCAGCATTCGGGGCATATGTGTATATGTGTGTGTGTGTATATATATATATATATATATATATGTATGTATACAGTAAATCTAGCTGATATTACAGCTATAATCAGATCTCAGCAGTTTTCCTCTCCTTATCCCATATGTCGTCAATCAGCCAAGACATACTTTTAGCGCTGAAGCTACGAGGCACATAAAGCTAGCTATATCTCACTGGCCTTCGCAGACAGTGGCCTCAAATCATATGGAGGTGTCCGACCTCCCTTTAAAGTCTTACCCAGTATGTGGTCAATCAGCCAGGACATGTTTGAGGTCTGGAGTTTGCTTCTTATGTTTTAGCTCTGAAGCTACAAGGCTAATGTAGCTAACTACACCCACTGGCCTGAGCAGACAGTGTCCTCGAACCATGTGTGGAGGTGTCCGCTCCCCCTAAAAGACTTCTTGGCTATGTAGTTTCTGACAGTGTATGGCCCACTGTTAGCTATAATTATGGATTAAAGCATATTAGCATAAAGCTAAGCACTGTAGCCTGTTTTCCTGCTAACAACTAATATATATATACAGTATATATGTGTATGTATATATACATAGACCAGTAAAATTAGCTGGCTTTACAGCTTTGATCAGATTTAAGCTGTCTTACCCCGTATGTACTCAATCGGCCAGGACATGTTTGAGGTCTGGAGTTAGCTTCTCATGTTTTAGCTCTGAAGCTACGAGGCTAATGTAGCTAACTACACCCACTGGCCTTCGCAGACAGTGGCCTCAAATCATATGGAGGTGTCCAACCTCCCTTAAAAGTCTTACCCAGTATGTACTCAATCGGCTAGGACATGTTTAAGGTCTGGAGTTGGCTTCTTATGTTTTAGCTCTGAAGCTACGAGGCTAATGTAGCTAACTACACCCACTGGCCTGGGCAGACAGTGGCCCCAAACCATGTGTGGAGGTGTCCGCTCCCCCTAAAAGACTTCTTGACTATGTAGTTTCTGACAGTGTATGGCCCACTGTTATGTATAATTATGGATTAGAGTATATTAGCATAAAGCTAAGGACTGTAGCCTGTTTTCTATCTAGCAATCTATGTTGTCATTTTGGCTGATTATAAAATGATACCATGTGTTGCCGTGTACAGTCCATAAATACACTGGAACTATTGAAATACCGTACACACATGGAGTATAATAATGCTAATATAGTATTAATGTGTTTCTGTATTGTAGCTGTAACTGTGTTCCACTGGTAGCTAGCTGTACCCCACTGGCTAGCGTGGGCAGTGGCCTTAAGCCATGTAGAGGCGGTGTTCAGCCTCGGTTAAAACTCTTACGATGTATGTCCTGACTCCTATAGGACCTGAGGATATCTATAAAAACATGGATTTTAAGTTATAGCTCGAAAGCTAAACACCATGGCACATTTTCCATCCTGCAACTTTTTGAGAATTTTGGAAATGTCCAAAACAGTCCTGTAGAATGCAGAAGCCTGGAATTTGGTAAAATTCGGTTTCCATGTTGGAACGAATTGATGCTTATATAGAAGTGATGCATTGAATCACCAGGGGTAAGTAACTTACACTCGTCTGCAGCCGACCCCCCGCCTTCCGCCATTTTCATCCTCAGCCTCCAGTGCACGGTGTGCTGGGCTCACATACTTCAGAACGTCTCCCGGTTCAGTAGGCTATCCCGGGATATTTGTACGTGGTGCTGGATGGGTACTGTGAATTCGGACACACCATTCCCGGTTACTGCTTTTCCGTACTGTGTAGTGTGGAATTAGGCCGCTTCAAATAAACACTGTTCACAGCTGTGTGCAGTTTTCCTGAAATAAGACCAACTATTCGTGCATCCGTCAAGATGGTCATATGGGTCTTTCTCCAACGCTATATCTAGCAAACGGAATGTCGTTCCCTGTCCTGGCGTGTGTAGACTCTGTACAGGTTGGACGTCCGGGCAGACGGGCCCATTTCAGCCCTGAAGAGTAGAGATGGTAATGTTAGTGAACTGAACGCTCGGCCGCTGGTTGTGTAAACTTTGGATTGTGTTGAGCTTCGCTGATCTGCTGGATTCTCTCAGTCAAGATACCGTATCTCAGCCTCACAGACTGACGTGAGCAACTGAGCTGAAAGGTGGTGGTGGAGTGACTTGGGAGATCCGAGCTAGCGCTGTTCAGCTCGTTTCTAGCAGTAATTAACACTACTGTTTACCCAGGAGAGCAGAGACGAGAGAGATGAGGGAGAGAGAGATAGATAGAGAGAGAGAGAGAGAGAGTGAGGGGGAGAGAGAGAGAGAGAGAGAGAGAGAGAGAGAGAGAGAGAGAGAGAGAGAGAGAGAGGGAGAGAGAGATAGGAGGAAAGAAAAGGGAGAGAGAGAGAGAGAGGGGAGGATAGGGGAGAGGGGAGAGAGAAGGAGAAAGAGGGGAAGAGAGAGAGAAAGAAGGAGAGAGAGAAAGGAGGAGAGAGAGATAGGGAGAGAGGGGAGAGAGAAAGAGGAGGAGAGAGAGGGAGAGGGGAGTCAGGGAGAGAGAGAGAGAAAGAAAGAGAGAAAGAGAGGGAGAGAGAGAGAAAGAGAGAGGGGAGGAAACAGAGGGGGGAGAGAGTAAGTGTGTGAAAGAAAGAAATGGAGAGTGATAAAGTATGCTAGAGAAAAGGAGATGGAAAGAGTGTGGTAGAGGGAAATAGAGAGAGAAAGAGAAACATGAGGGAGAGGTAAGGAAAGAAGGGAGCTAGACAGCAGGGAGAGAATGTGTAATACAATAAGATGGGTAAAAAGAAGTGAGTGGTAGGAAGAGAGAGATAAGAGGATAGAGAAAAGAGGAAAAAACAGTGAGGCAGTAAGAGAGAAGTCCGAGCGAGAGAGGAGAGCTGGAGTACAACAAGAGAGGAGAGAGTGAGAGGCAGAACGAGAGACGGGGGAGTGGGGGCGAGAGAGGAATGCTGGTGCTCCTCTGAGCACCTGTAGGGACGTGTGTCTGAGAGGAGGTGAGTGTGAAGGTCACCTGAAGAGTGGTAGGAAACAGCGCCCTCTAGTGTTACTGCCCTCATCTTAACACAAGCTGAACTACCTTAACACGGTAACAGCAGTGGAAAAATTCCCCTCGGCGGAGCCCAGTCCTTCACTCGGAGGAGGATCCCGGTCATACCTCAGGCGTGCTTCTGAGCTCAGGGTTAAAGTGGTAGTCTGGGATCGCAGTGCTGTTGGGAAGGAAGATAAAGGTGACCAGGATCAATAACTGACTAACACTCACTACCGAAATGCCTACCACCAATACACTCACCACCGAAACGCCTACCACCAATACACTCACCACCAAAACACCTACCACCAAAACTCACCACCGAAACGCCTACCACCAATACACTCATCACCGAAACACCTACCACCAATACAATCACCACCGAAACGCCTACCACCAATACACTCACCACCGAAACACCTACCACCAAAACACTCACCACCAAAACACTCACCACCAAAACGTCTACTACCAATACACTCACCACCGAAACACCTACCACCAATACACCTACCACTAATACACTCACCACCAATACACCTACCACCAATACACTCACCACCAAACGGACCTACCACCAACCAAAGCTTCACCACGACTACGAAAACACCTACCACCGAAACACTCACCACCGAAACACTCACCACCGAAACACTCACCACCAAAACACTCACCACCAAAACGCCTACCACCAATACACTTACCACCAAAACACCTACCACCAATACACTCACCACCACAACACTCACCGTCATAACGCCTACCACCAATACACTCGCCACCGAAACACCTACCAGCAAAACACTCACCACCAAAACACTCACCACCAAAACGTCTACCACCAATACACTCACCACCGAAACGCCTACTACCAATACACTCACCACCGTAATGCCTACCACCAATACACTCACCACCGTAACGCCTACTACCAATACACACCACCGAAACACGTCTACCACCAATACACTCACCACCGAAACGCCTACCACCAAAACACTCACCACCAAAACGTCTACTACCAATACACTCACCACCGAAACACCTACCACCAATACACCTACCACTAATACACTCACCACCAATACACCTACCACCAATACACTCACCACCAAAACGCCTACCACCAAAGCTCACCACCGAAACACCTACCACCAATACACTCACCACCGAAACACTCACCACCGAAACACTACTACCAAAACACTCACCACCAAAACGCCTACCACCAATACACTTACCACCAAAACACCTACCACCAATACACTCACCACCACAACACTCACCGTCGTAACGCCTACCACCAATACACTCGCCACCGAAACACCTACCAGCAAAACACTCACCACCAAAACACTCACCACCAAAACGTCTACCACCAATACACTCACCACCGAAACGCCTACCACCAATACAAAGTGTATTGGTGGTAGGTGTTTCAGTACCAATACACACCACCGAAACACCTACCACCAATACACTCACCACCGTAACGCCTACTACCAATACACACCACCGAAACACCTACCACCAATACACTTACCACCAAAACACCTACCACCAATACACTCACCACCGAAACGCCTACCACCAATACACTTACCACCACAACACTCACCGTCGTAACGCCTACCACCAATACACTCGCCACCGAAACACCTACCAGCAAAACACTCACCACCGAAACACTCACCACCAAAACATCTACCACCAATACACTCACCACCGAAACGCCTACTACCAATACACACCACCGAAACACCTACCACCAATACACTCACCACCGAAACGCCTACTACCAATACACACCACCGAAACACCTACCACCAATACACTCACCACCGAAACTCCTAATAACAATACAAACCACCGAAACACCTACCACCAATACACTCACCACCGAAACACCTACCACCAAAACACTCACCACCGAAACGCCTACCACCAATACACTCACCACCAAAACGTCTACCACCAATACACTCAACACCGAAACGCCTACCACCAATACACTCACCACCGAAACACTCACCACCAAAATACACTCGTGTTGAGTGTACGTCTACCACCAATACACTCACCACCGAAACGCCTACCACCAAAACACTCACCACCGAAACGCCTACTACCAATACACACCACCGAAACACCTACCACCAATACACTCACCACCGAAACGCCTACCACCAAAACACTCACCACAGAAACGCCTACCACCAATACACTCACCACCGAAACACCTACCACCAAAACACTCACCACCGAAACGCCTACCACCAATACACTCACCACCGAAACACCTACCACCAAAACACTCACCACCGAAACACTCACCACCAAAACACTCACCACCGAAACACCTACCACCAAAACACTCACCACCGAAACACCTACCACCAATACACTCACCACCGAAACACCTACCACCAAAACACTCACCACCGAAACGCCTACCACCAATACACTCACCACCAAAACACCTACCACCAAAACACTCACACACAAGAACGCCACCGTCTCTACCACCAATACACTCACCACCGAAACGCCTACCACCAAAACACTCACCACAGAAACGCCTACCACCAATACACTCACCACCAAAACACCTACCACCAAAACACTCACCACCGAAACGCCTACCACCAAAACACTCACCACAGAAACGCCTACCACCAATACACTCACCACCAAAACACCTACCACCAATACACTCACCACCGAAACGCCTACCACCAAAACACTCACCACAGAAACGCCTACCACCAATACACTCACCACCGAAACACCTACCACCAATACACTCACCACAGAAACGCCTACCACCAATACACACCACCGAAACACCTACCACCAATACACTCACCACCAAAACGTCTACCACCAATACACTCACCGCCAAAACGTCTACCACCAATACACTCACCACCGAAACACCTACCACCAATACACTCACCACCGAAACACCTACCACCAATACACTCACCACAGAAACGCCTACCACCAATACACACCACCGAAACACCTACCACCAATACACTCACCACCAATACACTCACCGCCAAAACGTCTACCACCAATACACTCACCACCGAAACACTCACCACCAATACACTCACCACCGAAACACCTACCACCAATACACTCACCACCGAAACACTCACCACCAATACACTCACCACCAAAACACTCACCACCAATACACTCACCACCAATACACCTACCACTAATACACTCACCACCGTTCTGATTAACTGGGTGGTGATAAAGTTGTGAGTTTTAATCGGGTCGTGGATGTGGTCCAGCGCCGCTGAGTGCTGTGTGTAGTGAAGGTACTGATCCGTCACGGTGTCACTGCTGTTCTATTAGTCGGGTGTGTTTCAGGGTCAGTCTGACCTTTTTTTGACCCCTCTGAAAAGCAAGTAAAGCTGATCTCAGGTCAATGGCAGAGGCCTCGAGCAGTTCGGTAACCCACCCCCCGGCTGACCCGGCCCGCTCAAGGTGGCTCCAGATTGGCTGCTGGGTGAAGGAGGCATGTCCGTGCAGGACTGTGCAGCTTTTGTTTTTCCTGCCACGCAGACAAAAGTGGAAAAATTCCCCTCGGCGGAGCACAGTCCTTCACTCTGCTCCCGGAGGAGGATCCCGGTCATACCGCAGGCGTGCTTCTGAGCTCAGGGTTAAAGCGGTAGTCTAAGCGAGGAAGATAAAGGTGACCAGGATCAATAACTGATGATAAATTTAGACTGATATGATCAATATTTATTGAGCTACACATACAGAAGTCTGTCTCTCAGTATGGCGTCGGGCCGCCGTGTTTGCTAACCCAACACGCCAGACGTCTCGGTATGGAGCTGTAGAGGTTCCTGATGGTGTCCTGTGATAATCCATCCCATGCAGCTTGAACATCCTCACACAGTTCACCTGCGGATGGTGCTGGTAGGGGGTGGAGGTGGAGGGACACCAGGCCTTTTTGTGACGTGTGCCACTGGCACCACAAACCGCTCATCTTGGTGCTGACCACGGTGCCTCCACACACAAATTCGTTGGGCGTCTCCAGCAAGACTAAAGCGGGACTCGTCACTGAAGATGACCCGCTGCCATTCTGAGTCACTCCATGACAGTCTGGTACGACACCACTGCAGTCTTTGGTGAGGGTGACGTGGTGTTAAGGACAGTCGTGGTAACGGTCTGTGTGCATGTAGTCCTGCGTGGTGCAGCCAGTAGTGCTAGTACTAACAGGGCGACTACTATGCCACCCCTCTTCAGCGTTCTAGAGGAGCCTGTCTCAGAACTGTTCACAGTGGTGGTGAAGGTAACCAGACGTCCCCCTCTAAAAGCTCCCTCACAGGAAGTTCCTACATGAGGTGGTTCTGAATACGCTGCCTGATGTCTGAGACGCTGTTTATGATAGTTTTGAGCTCAAACTCCATTCATGGTGGAGGGATACATGCTGCAGGGCGCTGTGAGACAAAATAGTCCCCCAAAGGAACTTAGTATTCCCAGATTTCACTATCATCAACATTCCATGCAAAACTCAGAAGTAGGTTCACTAGTGGGTTTGGATAATGTAGACATGGTGACCCATGCTTCCCATCACCACCGCTGTACGGGACATCTGAGCCCATCTACCACCAACTCTCACACCAAACCCACTCCAAAGCGCTGAAATACAAATCTGAAAACTTGGTGGAATTCCCCATGAGGTGCAGACGGTGGAGTAACTACAGATCTGGGTTAAAGGTCATTCTCATTAGGTGGTTGTGCTAGACTGCACGTTGCACTATTTCTGACCTACGTGAGTAACAGTGCTGAGGATTCAGAGGCGCCAGAGCCACCCTGTTGAAATCAGGAAGCTGGCGGTGTTAGAAGTGCCTTCACAAACGGCTGGAGTCAGTGGAATGCAGATTCAGGCTCATCCTAACGCTGAATAATCCGGATCCCGAAAGTAAACCTCTTTCCAGGACTCTGTTACAACCGCCTGGCTTCTTACCCAAACAAGTAGCAAACGTACCCACCTTGTGCTTCCACTCACTGGCCACTTTATTGGAAACACCCACCTTGTATGTCCACTCACTGGCCACTTTATTGGAAACACCCACCTTATGCTTCATCTCACTGGCCACTTTATTGGAAACACCCACCTTGTGCTTCCACTCACAGGCCACTTTATTAGAAACACCCCCCTTGTGCTTCCACTCACTGGCCACTTTATTAGAAACACCCACCTTGTGCTTCCACTCACTGGCCACTTTATTTGAAACACCCACCTTGTGCTTCCACTCACTGGCCACTTTATTAGAAACACCCACCTTGTGCTTCCACTCACTGGCCACTTTATTAGAAACACCCACCTTGTGCTTCCACTCACTGGCCACTTTATTAGAAACACCCACCTTATGCTTCCACTCACTGGCCACTTTATTGGAAACACCCACCTTGTGCTTCCACTAACTGGCCACTTTATTAGAAACACCCACCTTGTGCTTCCACTCACTGGCCACTTTATTAGAAACGCCCACCTTGTGCTTCCACTCACTGGCCACTTTATTGGAAACACCCACCTTATGCTTCATCTCACTGGCCACTTTATTGGAAACACCCACCTTGTGCTTCCACTCACTGGCCACTTTATTGGAAACACCCACCTTGTGCTTCCACTCACTGGCCAGTTTATTAGAAACACCTACCTTGTACTTCCGCTCACTGGCCACTTTATTGGAAACACCTACCTTGTGTTTACCCTCATTGGCCACTTTATTAGAAACACCTACCAATTGCTTCCACTTCCTGGCCACTTTATTAGAAACACCCACCTTGTACTTCCACCAAGTGGCCGCTTTATTAGAAACACCCCCCTTGTGCTCCCCCTCATGTAGAATAAAATCGATGGATCTCCATCTGAAAGCTGATGCACCACCATTTATGCACCCCGAGCCGGAGTCTGCACAGGGTCTACCGCACGCTTTCAGCTGAATTAGCTTTCAGTCTCAGACT
>JAMWET010005702.1:15000-27500 GCA_024036415.1 Prochilodus magdalenae
TTTTAGAAATCTGTTGTTGAGTGAAATTTAGAAAGTTTGTATTTGAGAGATTTCAATTTGGATTTGCAAAAAATGTTAATTAATGACTTTTGAGAATGTATAATCTTTAAATTTTAAATTTTGAGGGAAATTTATTATTAATTGAAATTTGGCAAATTTGGACATTTATACATACAAAAACGGATATTTAGTGAAACTTTTTGCTGAAAGAAATTTGGAGATTTTGCATTTCTAAAATAGTTTTTTGAGGAATTTATTATTGAGTGAAGTTTGGCAACTTTGTTTATATGAAGTTTGTATTTGAGGAATTTGTTATTTATTATTGAGCGAAATTTGAATTTGAGTAATCCGGTCCATTTATTCTTACTGCAGATACAGTTCTAGTTCTAGACTCGACTGAAGTACTGTCCAGTGCCGTGTAGTGTTTGTGTTCAGCCAGTCGTTACTCATGCCCAGCTGATGATGGTGCGGTCATTCAGCCACTGGACACCTGTCAGCACTGACCGGTCACTCGCATGACAGCCAAATCCTAAAATTCACACTTTTGGCTTTGCCTTCCCGCCTTCACGGCTGTTCTGGTCTTCCGTCTGTCCTGTAAGCGGAGAAATGAACGGAGCGAATGTTTAGGTTCTGTGTTCAGACCCTGAGACGTCTATTACCCTCTGTTAGAACTCAGTCAGTTTGAGCTGTAGTACAAACAGTTACACACCCTCAGCATTAGAACGAAATCAGCCTGGGGTCTGATGTTGAATCTGTTACTGTGGTGTTCTGTTATATCTAATGTGGTATTAATGAAGCAGTACAGATCACTTTCATATTATAATTATTATTTTTATTTATTATTTGGTATTTAATGAGAGTTTTGTGAGTTTTGTCTTTGAAACAAAGTTTTAGGAACCATAACAGCTCAGTTAATGTTAACTTTGTCTTCTGAATGTTGTCATCTTTAACTAAATGTAAATTTAAATTCTATAGAAAATTGCATTGGGGAATTTGGAAATTTGTACCAAGTCTTATATTAAGTGTAATTTGCAAATTTGTATTTAAGAACTGATGTTGGGTGAAATTTGGATTTGAGATACCCCCACCCCCCCTCAAAAAAAAACCCCCAGAACCCCATATATGTAACTTTACAGGGGAGGGCAAAAACCTGATTTAATTTGAATGGAAGTCAATGTAACCAGACGTCTTTCTAAACGATCTTGGCCCACTTCTGTAAATTTTCAGAAGGTGTAGACGGCAGCCGCCGTGTTCAGTTAATGCACAAAAGTAAATATACACAAAAATGGAGATACATGTTTCACACTGAAGAGTGACAATATGTAAATGAGCTCAGTTCTGATGATGTAGTAAACAGCTTAAGTACAAGTAATAGTAATAATATTAACTCAGGCTCCTATTGGCTGATCCTTCAACACTGTTATTGAGACATGGCAGCTGGTGGGATAGACGCTCAGTGTCTCTGAGGACATGTGTTTCTGAACTCAGGCATCTTCTGAATGTAGATCCTTCTAGAAGGTCCCTTTGGTTTGTGGGTAACAGTAGATATTGGACAGACATGCACCTTAACGTGGACGTGTGAACTGGGTGATTAGTGTAGCAGATTATTGATTAGTTTAATTAATAGCTGATTAGTATTATAGACTTCTGTCGTTCAGGATTTTAGTCGTTCAGGTTTTGATTGATTTTCCAGAATATAATTTCTATCTAGGAGGGACAGTAGGTGAGGATCTGTGAATTTGAGGACGGTAATTAGGCTGGAGTTAGGCTACTGAAGTTTTGAGAAATTAATATACTCAAGGTCGTCAGGATAGCGTGACTCGAAAATCTAGGTAATATGTATGATGTATCATGTTACATATAATCTACACAATATTTACAATATTTAATATCGTTTATGTAATGTTCCTGACCGCAATGCCCTCAACACTTTATATACATGTTTGTATTTTATTATTATTATTATTATTATTATTATTATTATTATTATTATTATTATTATTATCTTTATTCTAATTCTTATTTTTTATTATTGTTGTTATTATTATTGTTGTTGCTTTGTTGTTATTATTATTACTGTTATTATTATCCTTATTATTATTATTATTATTATTACTATTCTTCTAGTTATTATTATTTTTATTATTATTCATATCTTTATTCTAATTCTTATTTTTTATTATCATTGTTATTATTATTGTTGTTGCTTTGTTATTATTATTATTATTATTATTACTATTATTATTATCCTTATTATTATTATTATTATTATTATTATTATCATTGTGATTATTATTATTATTATTATGCAATTCTTAGATATATTTACATAATATTGTAGGAGCCATTCATAAAGTCTTCATTAAGTCTGGGTCATTCCACCTGTAACCCATAATAAGGCAGTGAATTTCCCCACTGGACGAGTAAATTACATTATCTCATCCCATCCCATCTTCTGTCGTGGGCACTAGGGGGCGCTGTAGCAAACTGGTTCGGTAACTATGCTCAGGACACCCTTTGAAGACGATGTTCGTTCATTCGTTCATCTTCTGCGCTGCTCGTACTTCTGGGTCATGGGGGGTTCTACAGCCTGTCCCAGGGCTCATTGGGCTGAAGGCAGGAAACACCCTGATTCAATCAAACTAGAAACCACCACTTCCAGAAACAGAACGGTTCAACCAAACACACTGTTGGAATTGAACCATCGGTGACTGCTGGAATTAGCAACCCACCACTGCTGGAGTAGCCAGCCAATATGACCCCACCCACCCCCAACAAATAACATTGTGTTGCAGTGCATTCTGGGTAATGTAGGCCAATATTACTAGAAAGTCAGTATTATTTTTGTAGGCTGTATAGGATGGTAGATAGATAGATAGATACTTTATTGATCCCAGAGGGAAATTCAAGAACATGGTGACATGGCCCATCAGCTCCAAAGCTGGAAGAAGTCATGAAGGAATAATGAAGGAATAATGAAGGAATAATGCCCTGGAGGGACAGTGTTCTTTACAGTGGTGATGATGGGAACCAGGGTTCTCCATGTCTAGAACACACACATAGGCATTTTAAACCACCAGCGCACCTACATATGAGTGTATATGGAACGGTGACAATGGGGAAATCTGGAAAACCAGGAAATAATGAAATATTTTGGAAAACTATTTTATTGCCTCATTTTATTGCCTCACATGCTGCCCCTGCAGCATGTATCCCTCCACCATGAATGGAGTTTAAGGCTGAGATCTTCTCCACACTATCATAAACAGCATCTCAGACATCAGGCAGCGTATTCAGAACCACCTCATGTAGGAACTTTCCGTGAGGGAGCTTTTAGAGGGGGACGTCTGGTTACCTTCACCACCACTGTGAACAGCTCTGACTCTGTTTACGACTTAAACACTGAATTATGCGTTAAATCGTTAAAATCCCCCCTTTAAAGGGGGTGAAATAAATAAATTGGTCAGGCCACTTCAGGCTAGCGTCTGTACAATCGCTGCTTTGAGGTGTCGGGTAGCGGCGCTGCGTTGTGACTTTGTAAAATGTCAGTCATGAAAAATCAAATATGACAAGCTTGAGAGATTCCTCTTACACAACAGCAGATGAAGGAGTTTTTACCCTTCTGAGGAGACGAGTCTGCGATTAGCTTAGCGTAACCCCCCACCGAATTAGCTCAGGGGTACCAGTCAGAGCTGCTGGACCTTAAAAGTGAAAACATCAAGCTCAGATGGGTTCGGCTGAGGGCCGATCGGCCCCCTAATTAGCCAAGTGACCTTTGATCCGTCCAGGAATAAGCACCAGATCGGTTTAAGCACCGAGACAAAGGCTAGAACAGTGTTAGCGCACACACCGCAGGCTAATTCAGTGAAGAATGCCCGTAATTAGCCGCGCCGCTTTCATTCCACATGCCGTTTAGGCCCTTTAAACCAGTGGAGGGATCATATCCGATCATCATCGGTAACAGTCTGAAAGTCGGACTGTGAAGAATGACTACAGCCATGCTATCAATAAAAGCGAGTATCACAATATTATAGATGATATTTAGATTAGCATTGGTAAAGCTAATGACCCTGTACTTCTAACTGACGTTAGTAAAGTTATAAGTTATAGTTATTGTTATAAGTTATTAAACTTACAAGTTAACTTAATGAACATGTGCATTAATAAAGCTAATACGTTAGCATTCATATGGTTTATAGATTAGCATTAATATAGTTATTAAAACCGTGTGTTAGTGAAGGTAATTAGTTAAGAATAATAAAGTTAACGAGTTAGCATTAAAGTTAATATATTAGCATTAATTAACATACTAACTACATGCATTAATAAAGCTAATATGTTAGCATTAATACGGTTAATAAGTTAGCAATAACATAGTTATTGAAACCATGTATAGTAAGAATAGTAAAGCTACTAAGCTAGCATTACTAAAGTGCTAATGGTTTAATAGCATGGTTTAATAAAGGCAGTATATTAGCACTAGTAAGTTAACTTAATAAACATGTGCGTTAATAAATCTAATAAGTTAGCTTTTATAAGGTTGATAAGTTAGCATTAATATAGTTATTAAAACCGTTTTTTAATGGAGGTAATGAGTTAAAAATAATAAAGCTAACGAGTTAGCATTACAGTAAATATATTAGCATTAATTAACATACTAACTACATGCATTAATAAAGCTAATATGTTAGCATTAATACGGTTAATGAGTTAGCAATAACAGTTATTGAAACCGTGTGTTAATGAAGGTAATGAACTAAGAATAGTAAAGCTATTAAGCTAGCACTCCTAAAGTACATATATTAGCATTAATAAACATGCTAACTACATGCATTAATAAAGTTTACATGCTAGCATTAATAAAGATATTAAAAGTAATAAGTGCTAATGGTTTAATAAAGGCAGTACATTAGCACTAATAAGTTAACCTAATAAACATGTGCGTTAATAAATCTAATAAGTTAGCTTTTATAAGGTTGATAAGTTAGCATTAATAGTTATTGAAACCCTTTTTAATGGAGGTAATGAGTTAAAAATAATAAAGCTATTGCATTAGCATTAATAAAGATAGCATATTAGCATTAATAAGCATACTAACTACATCCATTAATAAAGCTAGCATGCTAGCATTAAAGAATTCATGAACTCATACTTTAAAAGTAAAACATGAGCAATAATAAAGTTATTAAAGTGGTAAGATGACTTTGCATTAATAAACATAATTGCTAAATGGCTTAGGAAATGCCTTAGCATTTATAAACTTATTCAATGTATGCATTAATATTAATATGGTAATAGTAGTGGTATAGTAATATAATAATATAATAAAATATTTTTTTAGGATTAATAAAATTAATGAAAACAATACATCAGCAATGTTTTGTTTAATAAACTTAACATTAATAAACACACATTTTTATGCTATAGCTTAGCATTAATATAGTTTATAAATCTGTGCAGTAGTATTAACATGGTTAATAGGTTAGCATATATGTAGCTAATGAGTCTGTGCATAAGTAGGGCTAATATGTTAGCCCTAATGATCGTAATGAGCTAGTATTAATTACAGTAAGTAGTAAGTGCACATTAATACATCTAACCAGTTAGCATAACATAATGTTAGCATTAGTGTAGTTAATTCGAGACTTTTAATAAAGCAACAACATTAACATTAATGAAGTCACTTAATTAGGATTAATAAAGGTAACGATTTAGCATTAATAAACTTAACAGGTTCCCATAACAACCTGGAGATAATACATTAGCATGAATACAGTTAATAAGCTCATATAAAAAAGTCAGTGAACTAGCATTAGCATTAATAAAGGGAATGATTTAGCATTAGTGCTCAGTGGTGATCCCGGTTTCCGGGCATGTGTTAGGGTTCCCATTAATCAAGTTAATGAACCCTTGTAGTTATAAAGGTAATACTAGCATTAATGCAGGTAATGCTTTAGCATCAGTAAGGTTAATGATAGCAACAATAACGCTAATATGTTAGCTAAGGTTAATTAAAAAGCATTAATGCAGGTAATATATATTGTCTATCAACTCGAACCTATGAACAATCTGGCAACCCGAACCTGTGAACAATCTGGCAACCCAAACCTGTGAACTATCTGGCAACCCAAACCTGTGAACAATCTGGCAACCCGAACCTGTGAACAATCTGGCAACCCAAACCTTTGCACATTCTGGCAACCCAAACCTGTGAACTATCTGGCAACCCGAATCTGTGAACAATCTGGCAACCCAAACCTTTGCACAATCTGGCAACCCGAACCCGTGAACAATCTGACAACCCCAACCTGTGAATAATCTGACGACCCAAACCTGTGAACAATCTGATGACCCAAACCTGTGAACAATCTGGCAACCCGAACCTGTGAACAATCTGGCAACCCAAACTTGTGAACTATCTGGCAACCCGAACCTGTGAACTATCTGGCAACCCGAACCTGTGAACAATCTGGCAACCCGAACCTGTGAACAATCTGACAACCCAAACCTGTGAACTATCTGGCAACCTGAACCTGTGAACAATCTGGCAACCCGAACCTGTGAACAATCTGGCAACCCAAACCTGTGAACAATCTGGCAACCCGAACCTGTGAACAAGCTGGCGACCTCACCTAGCCACTAAACCTAGCAGCTGGACCAGGTGTGCTGGAGCACCACACTGACCCAGGCTGAAGTGGTGAAGCTGTGAGTGAACGGGTTCGCTGACCTCCGGAGGATCCAGGTGATCTTGATTGATCTCTAAGCTCTTGGCGTAAGAACACAGAACCTCAGAAAGAGGAACCTTTGTGTGCTAGTTTGCTTAGAAGACGTCTGCAGTTGTGAGGGATGTTCCCGACGCTGTCTGTGCTGAGGAAACTTGTGTTCCCCGCGGCTCTCGAACACTGAGCTGCTTTGTGGAGGAAGCTGGAGGACTTCTTGTTCTTTGTAGAGTTGAGATCGTATCTGTCTCGGGTCTCACTGATGTTCCTGGCCTACACTCTTCGCGTTCCACCACTAGCAGCACAAATACACGACCATGAGCGCGTACGACCTTTTTGACCCCGACTCCCATTTGGTGTGGATGATCTGACATCTGTTCCACGTGTGGTGCTTCTGGCCATTCAGCTAAAGAGTAAACATACACAAACCCTTCCAGTAATAACAGTCATATCAGAATATTATGACCACCCTGGTTTGGAATGAGCTCGGCCCGGAACGTCCCAGACGCCACCAAAAGTGTCTATGGGAATTTCTGACCATTCCTCCAGAAGCACATGTGTGAGGTCAGACCCTGATGTTGGACGAGAAGGCCTGGCTCTCAGTCTCCGCTCTAATTCATCCCAGAGGTGTTCTATCGGGTGGAGGTCAGGACTCTGTGCAGGCCAGTCCAGTTCCTCCACACCAGACTCGCTCATCCATGTCTTTATGGAGCTCGCTCTGTGCACTGGTGTGCGGTCATGTTGGAACAGGAAGGGGCCGTCCCCAAACTGTCCCCACAAAGTTGGGAGCATGGAATGGTCCAGAGTCTCTTGGGCTGCTGAAGAATTAAGAGTTCCTCTCACTGGAACTAAGGGGCGGAGCCTAACTCCTGAACAACACCCCCACACCATAATCCCCCCTCCACCAAACTCTACACTCGGCACAGTGCAGTCAGACAAGTACCGTTCCCTTGGCAACCGCCAGACTCGTCCATCGGATTGCCAGACGAAGAAGCATGATTGGTCAGTCCAGAGAACACGCCTCCACTGCTCTAGAGTCCAGGGGCGGAGCTTCACACCACTGCGTTCCACGCTCTGCACTGCGCTTGGTGATGTAAGACTTGGATGCGGCTGCTCGCCATGGAAACCCATTCCATGAAGCTCTACACACTGTTCCTGAGCTGATCTGAAGGACACATGAAGTTTGGAGGTCTGTAGTGATGGACTCTGTAGAAAGTTGGTGACCTCTGTGACCTATGACCCTCAGCATCCGCTGACCCCGCTCTGTCACTGTACGTGGTCTACCACTTCGTGGCTGAGCTGCTGTCGTTCCCAATCACTCCCACTGTGTTCTAATCCCACTGACAGTGGACTGTGGAATATTTAGTAGGAGGGAATTTCACCACTGGACTTGTAGCACAGGTGGAGCATCCTATCACTCTGGAGTTCACTGAGCTCCTGAGAGCGACCCATTCTCTCACTGAGCAAACACATAATGTCCATGACATGTCTCTGGCTCCACCCACACATAACAGTTTCAGAGTCAGAGAAATTTAGCGAGCTAATGCTAATCCACCAGTTTACTGTGATCTCATTTCATGCTAGCTCTTATGCTAGCTCACCATGCAGTAGCTAGGAGAACAGCTTTGCGAGTTCATGTCTGAGTATGTTGGTCTTAAATCACCTGGGTGGAATTTTTCACTCCCGCTGGTCATTAACACGGATTTATTCTCAGGAGCTGACCCTGGGTAACTCCAGTTCTAAAATAGCGCACTGGCTTGTAACTTGTAGGTTCTGGCCATATAGATGATGATTAAATACTGGTTATATATATATATATATATAAGATTCTCAGTGGGGTTCAGGTCTGGACTCTGTGGTGGCCAGTCCATGTGTGAGAATGACGTCTCATGCTCCCTGAACCGCTCTCTCACAATCTGAGCCCAGTGAATCCTGGCATTGGCATCTCGGAATATGGCCGTGCCATCAGGGAAGAAGAAATCCACTGATGGAGTAACCAGGTGGTTCAGGATGTTCAGGAGGTCAGCTGACCACATGGTGTTGCTGAACCTGGACCTGACCCACTGCAGCCACCCCTCCCTCAGGCTGGTACAGGAGGCACTAGGCCTGATGGGTGCATCACTTCAGCCGCCTTTCTTTTCACCCTGATGCCCCATTACTCTGGGACGGGGTAAATCTGGACTCATCAGACCACATGACCTTCTTCCATCGCTCCAGAGTCCAGTCTTTACGCTCCCTAGCAGACTGAAACCGTGTTAGCCGGTTAGCCTCACTGGGGAGTGGTCTTCTTGAGGCTACCCAGCTGGTTAGTCCCAGTCCCTGGAGTTCCCTTCACACTGTGCGTGTGGAGACGCTCTTCCCCTCACTGTTAAACACCTCCCTGAGTTCTCCTGCTGTTTCTCCACCGTCTGATCCACCACACGTTTAACCGATCGCCCATCACCATCAGTCAGGATGTTTTTCCGACCACATTCCTTCCTGACCCGAGTTCAGTAGTTCCAGCATCTCCTCAGATGTCTTCTCTGCTGGATGATGATAATTTGACCTTCTGAAACAGATGAGCATCTTCTCCTCCACCACAGGACGCGTCTCTCCACATGGTGGTTTAACAGATGAGAAGCTGCTCACGGCACCAGTCAGGGTTAAATAACTGGTTGCCAGCTGAAACATAATCACCCCTGCAGTAATTATCCAATGAGAGGCTCTGACCTATTCGCTTAGTTAAATCCAGGTGCTGACCCTGTTTCTGGCCAGGCAGTGTGTATATATATATATGTCTGTGTGGATGGACAGACAAATTGTGATGCACAGCAGCAATAAGATCAAAGCGGCCATAACCAAGGGGCAAGGACAGAGTCAGAGTAAGAAGACAGGTAGAAGTCAAACCCAGGCCAACAACCGGACCAGCAACAGAACCATAAGACAAAAGAGCGTCCCAGAAAGTCAAAATCGGGTCAAACCAGAGACGCTAGCTAGAACAACAGCAGGGAGAACCGCTCAGTACACACAGAGTGGCAATACCTCGCAACGGCTCCGTGTGAGAGAGGAGCCTATATACAAACAGACTAAACGGGGAACAGGCGTGTGATCTGGAGAACGGAACGGGACTGGAAGACTGTAGACATGTGATGGTGACGTCATTGGGGGATGGGTTATGGGAAATAGAGTCCAGGAGATCAGAGGTGAGAGGGGAACCAGCAGGTGTGACAATATCACTTTAATATTTAAACTGATCCCTATTTAGGAAATGTGGAAAATGTTTACATTAAAATAAAAAATCTTGACCTTTTAAAACTTTTATCAGTATATAAATAGATATAAATATATCAGTATATATGTTATATAATCTGTATAATTACCACCCTGTGAACTGCTAAGTAAAAAAAAATAGTTTCAATAGTTTCTTCACCTTTTGTAAAGTATCTATTAATTTCTAATTTCAAAAATAATAAATTAGTAGTAAAACTGCTTATTTAAAAATGTAAAAAGATAAAAATATAATATTTATATGTAACATTGGCTTTTTTCCTTAGATTTATTATATTTTCGTTTTTTTTGTTTAGAATTTTTAAAAAAAAATGACTAGCTTAAACTTTGTGATATTAACTTTCACAGTGCATAATCAAAAACAGAAATAATTTTTTAAAATTATTTATTATTTAGTTTTTAGTCAATTTAAGAAATCTGTTCTCAGAAATGATAAAATGTCAGAAGTAAATTCAAAATTCTTAAAGCAAAATTCTAAAAACTAAATGTAAGAAAAATGCATACAATTATATATTTAACATAATATAATTATAATAATAATAATAATATATAATATAATAAATATAATATTATTTAACATAATATACACAAAAATATATAAAATCTAAAAACCTTTGCAGAGGGCTGTTAAATTTACCTCTTCAACAGGTTAAATTCAGCAAATAAACAGCAGCTGTGCATTAAAATCCACAGTTTGTTATGGGATGGTAAAACATGGAATTGGACCCGGGAATTTGACACCCATGCGTATGTGTTTTGCTATCTCCATTCATCTTTTCATTTAGCGATGCTAATCCTGATTTTACACAGAGTCCTGACCTCCACAAGCACAGCCTCTCCACCGTGAATGGAGTGGAACTGCAGATTAGAGCTCACTAGCTCAGAGGAAGTGTGCTAGGGGGATGGGGGTGGTCCGGCTGCAGAATAGATCTCATTGTATGAACCCGATTCTGACGTCAAACAGCCTCTGTAAATACACAAAACACCACAAGCGCTAAAAATGTTTTGTTGTGACTCGTGCTAATCGCTCTACATGCATGGCAAATTAGCTTCTCGCTGTTCATAAAGCCAGTCAGTCAGTCTGGTTCTGTGTAGCTGTGATTTGGGTGGCAGCACTGGACTGCGTCGGTTCTCCGGCTGTCCTGAGTTTAGTGCAAACGAGTGGGAAAAGTTTGAAATATGCTGGAAATGATTCAGTATCATCATCATTACCAGGTGAGTTTGTAAAGGGTAATGGTTCACTGTCAGTGAATTTGGTTGAATTTGGTCGAATTTTGGTGAATTTGGTTGAATTTTGGTGAATTTGGTTGAATTTTGGTGAATTTGGGTGAATATGGTTGAATATGGTTCAGTGCAGTTGAATATCTTCACTATGGATTAATATAGTTCACTGTGGTTGAGGATGGACAGGTTTCAATATGTTGAGTATAGCCAAATATGGTTTAGGATGGATGGATGTGGTTCCGTATAGATGAGCGTGGTTTAGTCTGGTCGATCAGGTTCAGTATGATTGAACATGGTTTGGTGTTGTTGAATATGGGTCAGGATGTTGAATATGACTCTGTGTGGATGAGTATGGGTCAGGATGTTGAATATGGTTGAATGCGGTTTGTGACGGATTAATCTAGTTCTTTATGGATGAGTATGGTTCAGAATGGATGAGTATGGTTCAGAATGGATGAGTATGGTTCAAATTTAACCATACTGAGCTTTACTGAGCCATATTCAACCATACTGAAACTAATTTAACCATACTGAGCTTTACTGAGCCATATTCAACCATACTGAGCCATAGTCAACCATACTGAACCAAATTTAACCATACTGAGCCTTACTGATACATATTCAACAATACTGAGCCATATTCAAAAATACTGAACTTAATCCAACCATACTGAGCCCTACTGAATCATATTTAACCGGGTTGAATATGGTTTAGTATGATCAACATGGTTGAAAATGGTTCAGTATGGACCAACCTCATTGAGTGTGAAGTTGAATATGGCTCAGTATGGTTGAATATGCCGAAATATGTCTTAGTATGGTTAAATATGATTCAGTAGGGCTCAGTATGGTTGGATTTAGTTCAGTATGGTTGAATATGGCTCAGTATTGTTGAATATGGCTCAGTAAAGCTCAGTATGGTTAAATTTGTTTCAGTATGGTTGAATATGAATCAGTAAGGCTCAATATGGTTAAATATTGGTGGAATATGGCTAAGTATGGTGGAATATGGCTACGTGTGGTTAAATATGGCTAAGTGTGGTTAAATATGGCTAAGTGCGGTTAAATATGGCTAAGTGCGGTTGAATATGGTTAAACATAGCTCTGTATAGTTGAAAATGGCTTAGTATTGTTAAATATGGTTCAGTATGGTTGACTATGGCTCAGTATGGTTGAATATGGCTAAGTGTGGTTGAATTTGGTTAAATATAACTATGTATAGTTGAAAATGGCTTAGTATGGTTACATATGGCTCAGTACTGCTCAGCATGTTGAATATGTTTGGATATG
>JAMWET010005702.1:42500-44775 GCA_024036415.1 Prochilodus magdalenae
GGAATTTCACAGCAGGTAGTTACTGTCCAGCCTAAGGGCTGCAGCACAAAGTAGGAGTAGCGTGCTGGAGTGGAGGTTGTGGTTCCATGCAGTGCTTAGAAGGTTCCGAGGTCCAGAAGATGCGACCTGATGGGTGTAGTCATCTACAGCATTGTATGACTTCACTGTTAGATGTGCGTTACAACAGAACGGCCTTCTTCTTGGAATAATAATAATAATAATAATAATAATAATAATAATAATAGCTTTACTATCATTCTTAGATTTAATATTTCATCATCATCATCACCATCACTATTTATTATTATTATTATTATTTTTATTATTATTATTATTATTAACCGACAGCCACAGAAGTTCATGTACTCACTAAGGGCAGGCCCCCATACTCTATTCCAGAGCCACGCTGGCCTGCACTCCTCCATGCATCATTAATTCATCCCTTGTTCCCCGCATAGACTCCCATTCATTTTCAGCCCAAACAAATCCCATCGTGACCTTTAACCTATGGCCACCAAACTGCATATTCTCACTATGGGTCGAACCCCAAACACTAATCCACCGCCATACTGGCCCGCACTCCTCCATGCATCGTTTATTCATCCCTTGTTCCTCTCATAGCAAGCTGTGCAGCCATCCTGTGTTTCCTTCTGGAAATACACTTTTCTATTTTATTATTATTATTATTATTATTATTATTATTATTTATTCATGTACAAGAAAGGTTTTATTCCCCACATCTGCAGACTGTTTTGAGAATTTTCCCTCCTATATCCATATGGAAAGCTATCAGGAGTTAGCGTAGTCGCCGGCAGACCGAGCTGCTATAGCTTGTCCGTTAGGAATCCTGATAATGGGATTAGTTTGGAGTACTTGCGGTGAATTCCGTGTGCCATCAGCTGAAACACGTTTTTGTATATGGTTGTGAGTGTTTCAGTATTTCGGGAGAATTTCTGCTAAAATAATGTTTATTCATTCTGATCCTTCCAACTGGGAGCGTTTCCTGGCGGCCCGGGAAATATCTCCCTGCTAATCCAAGTTCGTCCATGCACTTTCACAAATAAAGGAGGGGGCTCGGAGTTTAAGGAGCCCCACCATCTCCATGTGAAGACTCTACGGAGAACCCTTAACGTGAAGGTTCTTTAAGCTTTTAGAAAGGTTCTTCCTACTCACAGCTCCAATCGTGGAGGCCTAAAAACCATTTTCCCGTTTTTATGTAATCTCCGGTTAAACCTTTTCCTCTCCTGTGGGGTCTGATTTTGAAGTTTGCTGTGGACCTGTTGTTTTTATACCACTTCGTCAAGAACACTGGACGTCCAGGAAAAAATCTAGAACAGAAGAACAAGTTCTGCTTTATTCTGTGTTCTAACACGTGATTAAGTGGGGGTGGGGGGACGGGAGGGACATGCTTACATTGTGCTACATGATTGATTGTTGTAATTTGACTGTATGACGTATAACTTATAAGCTGTATTGTTACTGTGTATTTACACTGTTGGTTAATGTACGACTGTAGCAGAAGTACTCTGACCTACTTTGGGTTTTAAGCCTTTAATAACCTTTGACCTTGTGCCACTTTGTTGACCACATGAGCCTAGCTATGAATTGTCTTAGCGTGTTGAACTATGCAAACGGTTACTTGTGGAGTCGTAGCTCAGTAGCCAGCCTGCGCGGGAAAGAAGTGCTGCCCTGATGTTACTGGATTTATATGATTTGATATTTATGGTCCATGTGAGTTATAGAGGAACTAGCAGATTTATATACATCCCGTTACATATGAGCATCAGAGAGGACTCCAGATCCCCACACTGTACTACACAATCTGCAGCACTGTAGAACCTTCAGATATACGTAATAATAATGATAATGATAGCAATAATAACAATATGATCTTATTTAAAGCCTTATTTATTGTGTACCGTATTATTATTATTATTATTATTATTATTATTATTATTATTATTAATAATACTTTAGTACATTTTTTTTAAACACGTATACTTGGAGTTGCACATTCCACCCAAAAATATGATCTAGTCTACTGCATCCAAAAATCTGCTATGTACAACTTTTAGATATGCATAAGTACAGTTTGGCTTTTTAACAACAACAACGACAACAACAACAACAATAATAATAATGATAATAACAACAATAATAATATAATAAATATATATATAGGATATAGATTTAACATGTATACTTGCAGTTACACATTTCCACCAGAGAGGGCCAACTCCAAATAGGGTCGACTCCATTACATACATCTAAACAC